>JAUJYZ010000239.1:47500-92500 GCA_033675265.1 Actinostola sp. cb2023 | reverse complement strand
TTCAACCACGAAAAAGCGCAAAAATTACCATGCCACAAAATCGAGCGTGAATTAAAATCCTTACTTTTATTTGATTTATAATTACACATTCGATCTTAATGCTATCCATTAAACCTCTCGTACTGTTGCTCCAATGACCATTAATTCTATCCGGTTAGCTTCACGCATTTCTTCCCGGTCTCAAAACGTATATACCTTCAGTATTTGCGATATACGAGCGGGATGCGATATTACATGTCAGAAGGCACAATCATCACAAGTGCAATAAGGACGATTTCCTGACAGGACGATTGATAAATTGCCCCGACTTTTATATCAAACAGGAAACTGCAATTACGATTGTAGATATCTCAAACTCCGACACTAGTACGATATATATGGCTTTGTTTACTAATGACATGAGAAAGAGATCCATCGATCATGCAATCAGTCAGTCTTTGCCGAAGCTCATATATAGATTCATTGAATGGACTGACAGTTAAAACAACACCTGTTGCATGCTTTTTCTATGGCTGTGGTTTTGCCATTCAAGGTGTTATCTACTTTATCTTTTTTAATTTTGTTGGGGTTGGAATACGGGGAAGACTCCCCCGTGAGTGCTGCTAGGTTTACAGTCGAGTGAATTGAATTTCTCGTCGATATTATATATTGTTACCGCGAGCGGTAATACAAATTGAAACGCCACTGATAAACAGTCTAAAGACGCTAAAGACGCCTTTGAAGGAACCCCCGACACCCGCTAATGCCCAGATAGACTAGTCTTATATAATTCGTCGCGTTTTTTTATTTTTTTGATGACTTTGTAAATACTATAGAAGACGAATTTTCGCCAGTCACACCTTAGAAAAAAAGGGCAAGAAAGAAAGAAAATTTATCTTAAAATTTCTCTAAGAAATAACAAGAGTCTTCATTGATTTTGACCATTCAACTTTCCTTGAATGCCGTCAATTGCCCAACGACTAATCAAATTTGACGTTGTTTGGAATTCTACGCGGTAACGATTGGCGTCAGTAGATTTTCTCAAGCTTTAAGTGAATCGGGCATTTCCACTGATTAGAATGAATGATGTACGATGAGTTTTTTTAGATTAATGAATGTCTTGTTCGTGAATGGTTTTAATTGTTGCTTTTCAATGTTCTCTCAAAGGACAATCATTATCGTGTTCGTCTTTCAGATCAAATGCACTTGTCTTTCATGCTCTGAATCGCTTTCTAAATGGGGAATACTGACTCGTGTTTCACAAAGAGTGGCGAAAAGGCATCCTTCCTCAGGGCGGTGGTCGGGCAGGACTTCACTTAGCAAACGTCTAATCTTTCAGTTTTCAATTTAACCTCACTTCCACTGAAATGGTGTCTCTTTTTCGACTGATTTTCGACTAGTTTTCTAGGGAAAATCTTCTAGGGCACCCTTAGTGGCTTTTACAAAATAAACATATGTTAATACGAATGTATTTTTTTGACTCTTTCAATTCACTATTCAGCGGCTCACTTGCGTAACGCACCTCGGAGAATAATTCGGCTTTCTGGCCAGCGTTTCTTGCCTTAGAGGCCTACACTATCCTTTGATACGAGACCTATTGATATCTCATTGGCATACAAAGTGGTTTTATAGGGTTTTTATCGCCAATGATCTGTTGCTATCGCCCGTACACACACAACGATAACTCTGAATTTTCACACATTGCTCTTCACTTGGTTTGACAAAAGACCAGTTGGCAAACAGTCCGTTTTGGCACGAGTCTTCCTTTGAAGAGAGAAGGCAGAATTTCACACCTTCGCTCGGTAACTTTTGTTCGTTTTGAGGAGAGCGTTCTGCTGGCTTCTGTGGTTACTTAGCAACGCATATATATTCTGCTTACCAGCGAAACAGCAGACGCGGCCTGTTGCATGCATGTATTTCGAGGCTTCTTGTAGCTCGTGAATGTATCGGGGGCGAACAGCTCGAAAAACATTATAATACTATTTTAGTACTTGCTCTAACGACTGCATCCGTGCATGAAGCGCTGAGCAGAAAGGACTAAAACTAAGGGCTGTTAGCATGTCATTAGCAAAGCAAATGTCAGCTTACTTTGAATATGCTGCGGTTGGACGCGAAAAAATGCTTTTCAAAAATGAAATTTTCCCAAATTTTTAATTTCCCAAAACAATCGTAGCAATCGTAAACAATCGAGGTTCTTAGCAATTCCAGTTTGTCATATTCAAAGACTGACACCAGTGTCTTCAGGGCATACGCACGGCAGAACCTTCAATCAAATGTTGGCTGATAATTCCGTTGATTTGATATTTGAATTTCAAAACCACCAGCTGAAAGCAGATTGAGTTGTAATCTCTCTGTTACTCTGTATAGAATGGTCCGAACTTATCCAATTATCTCAAAACTCGAAGACATTCATTCTATTCACAAACATTCCCTCCCTCGCAAGATATTTTGAAACTTCTTCTAACGTTACCCGGGTCGAAGGTGTTTGATCAATGGAAATGATTATTGCTGATATATGGCCACTCAACTGTCACATAGTGATCAGTTTCGCATCGCTGGGCCTCAAGTCGACACGCGAAGACGTTTCACTCAAAAAGGAAAACCTCTTTCCTCTTTCAGCCTCTTGTACGCGAAGAAACAAAGTTGTATCTTTGAATTCTGTAGTGAAAGTGGACCTTATACTTTAGTGAAAATCTCCTAAACTCACTTCTGCTCACTTGTAAAAGTGTGGATTAGTCGTGGCACGCGTTGGTTAATTGACTCATTATGTTCTCGACCAATCATGCGATACCTCCAAAGCGGAATTCAATGTTTGCAGGTGATTCGGTACAATACTTTGGTCGGTCAAGCTTTACTGGGTCTGAAACAGCGCGGTTCATCGCCATCGCGTTATTGACTAACGCTCAATACCAGCTGTTACAGTACAATACGCGTTCTTGTCCGTATGCAAATCTTGACGAGTTCTTTGTTTCAAATGGCTAGTCTACTCTGCGAGTCAGAAAATGCATTTATCTAGAAAGTACAAAATTTGTTTTTATCCAACCGAGGTTCATTATTGCGTCTGGTCTAGTTTTTGGGGGAAGTATCCAGGGGAAACCGAAGTTAGCTTAAGCGCGTTGCACTTTCGCAATGCTATTAGGGACAAAGGGATGGAAAGACTGCGAGGCTCTGCTTGGGGTGCAATGACAATACCCTTACTAAATCCTAAAATAGACCCAAGCGTTGAACATTCATTTCAGTTTCGAAAAGTTCATGACAAAATTTCGCGTATTTGCAAGAGTACAAAATCCTTTTCCGTTGCATTGTATCCCTAATTCAACAGCATTAAAGCCTATATTCAAATATAAACTGCTTTGGCCGGAAGAAGGACCACTTTTTGAGGTTCGTGAGCCAAGCAGTAAAACTGTAGTGCCTGTCATTCAATAGATGCAAAACAGCTCGAGGCTCAAAAGCTTCAAGAAAGGAAAGGCTGATGCCCGACATCGAACAAGTATTCAAAATAGTGACACAGACGTCTGATAATATGAACAACTGTTTTGTCTTTATTACTTATGTATGAGGTTACAAAATAAAACATATTTATAAATTGGCGATCTATATATACAGCCATGTATAGGCATATGTTCAATGACATATCTTTGATAGCAAAAAATTAGAATTTAAAAAAATTGTCTGCGCTTGATACGAGTCTTTTTCGAGAAAATATTTCCAGGATTTTATCGCTGTTAGCGATAGTTTTTTCAGTCTTATTTGTAAAAAAGTGTAGCCGCTACTGCATAGAGTCGTTAGATGTTGATTCTATTAAGAGAATGAGTCTATGCTTCTTTGGTAACGAATTCATCTCTCCGTGACTATACCCCTGCTAGAGTTCCTGAATTTAACTACAATTTCCGAAGCGAGTGGACGTTGTTTCGGATCGGCCTCCCAGCATTGCTGCATCAGATTTACATATAGCTCATCTGTGGTATCAATGACACTCGACAAGGTCGGTCTCAGTTGATAAGCCACAACGCCGAATATAATAACATGTTGGTTTTGGTTCCCGTACGGATGTTCTCTGGTGAACATTTGCCATAGACAAATCCCGTAAGAATAGATGTCCGCCTTGGTGGTTGGGCAATCGCCTCGTAGCAGTTCAGGGGCTCTATAAGCGTATGTCCCAGTCAAATTACTCTTAGTTGGACTCGCTGGTTTCTCATTTGCTTCCACTGCTTGACAACAGCCAAAGTCAGCGAGCTTGCAGCGACCTTCACATGTTACTATAACGTTACTAGGTTTGAGATCCAAATGTGCAATTCCTTTATCATGAGCATAGTCCAGTGCGTGTGCTATATCCAAAGCGAAGTTGGTTCGGCGTGGGGCCGTAAGAGACTCCACTGAGTCGTTGATAACGCTTTGCAAGTTCCTGTCACCAGCATATTCCATAATTATACAGTTCGTGTCCCACAAATCCACCAATGCGAATGTTTTCACGATGTTCGGGTGCGTAAAGTCTAGTACAGAAGTTTCTGCCTCATAGCTCTCCCGAGCTGCGCGCTGGTTTTTCGTCCCTTTGTGTAGTTTCTTGAGCGCCAGCCGTTCACCTCGAAACGCAACCTCGTATACGCTCCCAAAACCGCCGCTTCCGAGGAGCTTGCCAAGTTGGAGCTCAGAAACTTCGAAGTTTCCACTAGATATCACGCTATAGATCATGTCTGTCCTCGAAGAACAAGCGTGGAGTGAGCTTTCGCAAAACAGTCGTCCGAATTTCTGGAGGACCATATCTCAAGTGCGCCCAGGTTTTGACAATGGCAACTGATGTTCTGTTCGATGCGAATGCTGTGAATGGTTGCGGAGCCAAGTCCCTTAGTGATCTCAGATCCTAACTGGACTCGAGCACGATAGTAGGTGAGTCGAGGAGTTGATGTACTCGCTCCAAATCCTTTGTCCGCAATGTGCAAGGGTGAAACAAATGCCTGATTTTGGCCCGGCCACCGATCAAGCCACGCGCAAAACCCTTCTTCAGGTGTGAACTCTATAGGGCAAATCCCGAATTAATGAGCCAGCCAGCCAATCAGCGCACTCGAAGCAACGGAGCATGACCAATCATATCGCCTCACAAACGAAATCCTTTTTTCATTCATTCGCACAGTGCTGTTCTACCGTAGAGTTGTGAGTCGCCCAAACTTGTCTAGCGTTAGAACGGACGCGAATTGTTCACGCTCGAGGAAGCGCACCCAAAGTTCTCTGCTTCCAAATTGATCGAGTTTTGACTTGATCGTTCTTGACAGCGAGCGCCGGTTGGACCCCAAGCAGAAGCAGTACACGCGCTCTGGTTGCATGCATGAATTGGTCTGTTTGCACATGGCGCACAATACAAGCGCAGCAGAGCTTGAAATAGATAGCGCTATTTGCATAGTAGTCGGCTTATACATCGCAAATGCCCGAGCGAAATACGGGACTGCTTGCTTCCCGTTGTCACGACATTTTGATCACTCGTAGTTTTTCACAGACGGACGCTCAAAAATGTCGGAAATGTATAATTCAATGTCCCATGCACCACTGAGGACATCTGGTGTTCAAACTGGAAAAAAAAGACCACAGTTTCTCCCCGAAGCTTTTCAAGATAACGATTGTTTTGGAGAGTTGGGCAACATTTGTGTACTAGCGCTGTTCACGGGGCAACCACATTTGATCTGTTATGTCTGTGATTGGCTGACGAGTTCTTTTGATCAAATGTCCATATTTATTGAGTTGTTGTATGTGTCACTTTCATCTGCCAGCCTAAACACATGGATATTTACACTGTATTGTTAGAAACGAAAAGGAACCGTGATCGTGGCACACGACGACATCAGTCAGGGGCAGCCAGGTGAATTGTCGCGCACGAGTTCTAAACTAGGTGCTAAACCCTTGTATGATTGGTTTCATGTTCTCCTTATGAACTAAAATGACTCTTAGTGGAGCTGCCAACGGCAACCCTACTGCTTTATTGGGCTTGACTACTGAGCTTTATACAAGCTTCACGATGTAGGATTAAACGCCTGTCATGTCGTACGTCGAGGTCAAACGGCAATTCAATGATCGGCTATGCACTTGTTTCGCTTTCATGTTTGACTGCACAGCATACAATTATAAATCATAATAATAACAAAAGCAAAAAAGAGATGAAAATTCTCGTCACTTTTTCGTGCAACAACATCATGGCCTGTGTGTATGCATCAGAAGACGGCATTGTTGCATATCTATCTTTTTCGGTTCCAGTGTTGAATAAAGAACGAGCACTCAGTACCAAATTGAGAGAACAGCGTGGATTAAAATGCAGTACTTTTCCGTGGATTTAAAGAGCAGCGTTTATCTCAAGCCTTAATTTTTCCAAAGCCACGATCAAAAACATGAAAAATGGCGCCTTAATTAATAAATCCAATAAAAATCGGACACCGACTAAGTGCTTTCTCCCTGAGCGGACTGACGCTAAAGCAAAAACGTACTTAAATGAGAAATAAATGCATGAACGCAATTTGCCAAGAATCAAAAGTGTAATCTAATCTTTCAATCGTAAAATGATCCACCAAAAAGGACAATTATTTCTTACGAACGTCTGTATATTTGCGTTTGCCAAATGATTCGACGGAAGTCTCACACTATATATCGCGTTTTGTGTTACGCTTGTGGGAGATATGAGAGTGAAGATCGCGCGCGCGATCAGCGAGTTGATTTCGATCTCTTCAGTAGTCTCAGTCCAACTGAGATCATTTTGTCTACATGGCAACATTATCAATTTTATCCAGACATTTCGAGATCCGGTATTGCCCCGTCAGAACGCCTAATCGAACATCCGACGATCTTATCGTAAGACTAATTAAGTGTTGGGATATAACTGGGGCCAGTGTGTCACAAGTAACAAGGAATACTTCCAAAGTTGAGAGAAAATCAAATTGAGTTTTCCTGTTCTTGATTAGACAGAATAGCAGTGTTTTGAAAATAATATACCGTAATGGTTCGAATAAGTGCTCGGGGCTCTTATTTAATTTTCGGTCGAGGGGTGGGTGGGGGGGGGGGGGGGGGGGGGGGGGGGGGGGGGGGGGGAGGGGGCTGGCAGTGTTCGCTTATTTTTAACTGACACACGCATTGGAGGTAGACTTCGCGGACCCCTAAAACGGCTGGAAATCGAGCGTAGCAAAGGAGGAGGGGAGCGCGCTTATATTCGAGAGGAGGAGCGCTTATTTGAAGGACGGCGCTTAATCGAGTCATATGATTACGGCCGGTATATGATCAACTTTTAATATTTTCCCCGACCTCGCTTGCGCGCGCTGAATTCTGGCGGTTACGGGGACGACCTCTGGCCCCGACATAATTTATACTAGTCACCTTACTCCTTTGACGAGTGCCGATAATTTTTTATAATTGTTTATATTCTTCTATATATTTATTTTCTATATTTTTTATTTTTTATATTTTTCTTATTTACTTGTAAAGAGCATTGAGATTTAATTTATATGTAATGCGCTTTTTCAAGAATTAAATTATTACTATTATTATTATTATTCAGTCTTTCGGTAAAATGCCACCCGTCTTTTAAACTAAAATGCCGCGCTTTTCAAACTTTGATACTGAGATTCTACATTGTTGGACGGGTAAAACAGGAGGGAAATTTGCATGAGCATGCGCTTAACCGCTGGACCATAAAAGCGTAATTTCGGAAGCACAAAAACCGATTATAGTAATAATAACGCTATATTTTATTCTGTTGCTATTTTGATCATCAGAGTTCGACAAAAAGGCTTAATATAGTCAAATGTTAATTTAATTCTGGCTTTTCACTGCACACTGGCTATTCACAAAATTCGTATTTTGTTTGATATTGAACGGCACAGGAAGCCCAAGCTGGAATTTTGTGGATTATAACTTAATTTGTTTTTCTATAAATACTGTAACAACAGTCTTGAAACTGTCCTGGTGTCTTGTGGTATTTATTTACTATACCTGTACAAAGTTTCGTCGAATTTGAAAACTATTTAGATGTCTTCCCCGACCTTTCCATGAAGATATTTTTGTTGTTATCATGAAAAACTGTAATTTTATCTCTTCTGGCGATTTTTTCCAACAATCTCAATAACATATACTGAAAGCATATGGTACATAGTTCTATGAAATGGTAATTTTTTTGTGGAGTTTTGGGCTGGATTTCAAGCAATATGCAAAAAATGTATATTTTTGAGTAATGAAATTTATGCAAACTTTACACTTCAGTAAAATGTTTACACTTTGACCGATCTCAGCATAATATCTAAAAATATGACCTCGGATGGGAACATTACAAGAACATTGGAACACTGACAGAAGAGGCCCCACCATAAAACGAATACCATAATAAATGTGTTGACGATTAATTCACGTTCTACAAATTATGACGAAGATATTGTCGAAAATCTTCTACCGAGCGATTTTTCCCAGAGAAGTTACTGGAATTTTTCAAAACAGGAAACATGACTTTAATGAATTATGTAGTGGAAATTGTGGAGATTTCGGCTCAATTTCGAGATAACTAACTTTAAAGATTGGGATAATTGAGTATTCCAGACATCATACCCAAGTTTATCTTCGTTTATTTGAAGTTGATTTGGTGTTGATGAAAGCTAAAATATAATAATATACATTCCATGTGTACAAGAATTGACTAAATGTATTTACTTTCCCTTACATCTTCTTCGCGACTGAGCTTGCAACGTCGACAAACTGTTTACTCCATGTCAGCTGGCCGCCATGTTGTCCAAAATAGAGTATTTAGCACAGCAAAAGAACAGGAATTTGATATCAAATAAAGGCATAATATTCTAATATTTCGATCAATGAAATAACTTTAAGGCACAAAGATAGCATTAAGAATTCATTTCTGCGTGTTCAGTACATACAATTCTCGTAATAAGTCCGCAAAAACTGTAAACATTGGAACCAAACAACTTGTGTCGAGTACATCTTGTATTCATCTGACTGTGGCGACGCATGCGCACACAAAAGTCCCTCCTGTTGGACGGGTACAGTTGTGCACTTTAGGTCGGAACTTGATCCAACCATGGCCATCGCTAGGTGAAGAAAACTCTTGTTGTCGCCAGAAATGTAATAACATGACATATGCCGAATGCAGCTTCCTTGATGTGCAGAGTCTTCACAACTGGCTACTCGCACTTTCGTCTTGGTTGATCGAGGCACAGCACATTTCGTATGACTGTGAAAACGGCTTCTGTGCCGTGACCGTGATGATTTAGGATTTAGAATGAATCCGTTCACGTGACCGTGCCGTGACCGTGACGTGACCGTGCCGTGACCGTACCGTGACCGTACCGTGACCGTGCCGTGACCGTGCCGTGACCGTGCCGTGACCGTGCCGTGACCGTGCCGTGACCGTGCCGTGCCCGTGCCGTGCCGTGACCGTGCCGTGACCGTGCCGTGACCGTGCCGTGACCGTGCCGCGACCGTGCCGCGACCGTGCCGCGACCGTGCCGCGACCGTGCCGTGACCGCGTGCCGTGACCCCTAAAAAATACCATGAGTCTGATAAATAGACGAACTAATTAATTATAAATATTTAATATATCATTTTCTGCTCCAGTTTTTCTTTGTTGATACACTTTTATCTTCTCTTTTAAAATTGAGCGATATGAGAGTGATATCGGCCGGGAACATGCAACGCGGGAACTATATTTTGCGGGATGGACTGGACTTGAATCCCAGTCCCTAACGTCCACAGGTTTGAAAATATGGCGGAAAATGGCAAAAAATGGCGGATGATCTTGAAAAGTTGAAGCATTTTATATACAAATTGTAGCGATATAGGACCAAAAGGTACATTTTATTTGATAATCTTTTAATTATATGACATTTATATTTAGTATGGTAGTTGTTTCTGTCCTGAGAAAGACTTATTTCGTTTGATTCTGGCCATGTTATTTCTCTGCCTCGCTGTTCTTTATATTCTGTGTTGTGTTTGATTCACTAAACACCTACAATCCTGGACAAAATTAATTGGGACACTAGTTATTGCGCAATATGTTTTAATATGAGCACCTTATTCCCCTCCCCACCCTCCCTCCCCCTGTTCCAATGTTGTTTCCAACTTTCATTAACGATGGGGGTCGACGTAGACAATCATCAACATTGTTATGGGGGAGGGGGGGTCAAGTTATATGGATATTTTCATGTTGAGATCTATATTAAGCCAGGTGTCCCAATCATTTTGGCCAGGATTGTAGGTCCTAGGTCTTCCTAAAATAATTATTTACTTTGATACAGGTCACAGCATTTTGCAGTGTTTGTTTTACTTATGTTCTTATATTCGAACATCGTCAATATTATATTTACGATGTTCTTATTATTAATATTTAACAAATCGCAAGGGGTTTTCCATTGTCTGTACTCTTATTGACAATGGATTTGACGTCACAAAATGTTCAAAACTCAAGTGGAACCACGAGCGTAGCGATGGACGCACAGCTGAAGCGTTGACCATTCCTTTTATAACATAGTTACTGCAAATTCAAATAAAAACAATTTTATTTTCCAATTGATTTCAGAGCGCGTGCTATGGCGATGACCTGAGCGTGCGTCCATTGAGTTATGGATGCACGCTTGCGCACGCTAATTAGCCAATCAGAGCGCGTGTTATATCAATGCTATATATGTTCCTAGCGACATAAGCACAAGCAACATATGCAGACTCAGGACACCATTTATGCAATAGGTGTGATACAATTATGCATTACTGAGTCTGCGTATGCTGCTTGTGCTTGTGATTATGTCACTAGTAAGGACCAGCCTTTAAGCTTCCAACAGTAAAATTACACATTATCTGTTGAGGAGATCAGTTGAATAATAGGTCGGATGTCAATCACACAACATATGGGCATGTTCAAAGCTATGGTTTGATTGACAGGCGTCTGTCTGATGGACAGTTATCTGAATACATTGTACATGTACATAACTTTCAGGGCCACACAAGAATAATGTAGTTATCAAATATTTTTGTTTAGGAATGAAATATATTAAGATGAAGGTTAAAGAACACAATGTACTTGTACTATGACTTCAAGCAGAGAACAATGTGAGTAAATAGCCTGCGTACAGTATATAGCCAGCCCTAGGGGAGGGGAAGGGATTGGGAGAGAGGCATTCTCGTACCCAGAGCCCGCTCGTCATTTGGTTTGTCGCTGGCTCTGGGAAACCCTGTTGCTCGGTCGTCAAATTTTGACGACCAAGTCGTCAGAGCGCATGCTCATACTAAAGACCGCTGAGAGCGGGTACTGTGGAAGAGTCTACTGGTTACGTAGTATTTACGTTGGTTTGAATATTCAAACTAACAAGTACACAAGTTTGTACATTTATCTTCGTGTAGCCGTTTAAAATCCCTTCGACGTTCATCACCGGTTCTTCTCTGGCTCTGTTGCGGTAAAGGCTGGACGATAAATACATGTTCTAATATAATCTTTGAGTTTCCTTTGAATACTCAAAGCGAGTACGATCGATTGTGTCTGTAGCCGTTACTTTACTTTTATAATTTATGAATTGTTAGATCTCCCTTTACGAATGCAGATCAATTTATGTCTACACAGTCTACACAGTCACTCTCATTTCCATAGCTTTATAATTCAATAACGGAATACCATTGTATGAAAATACAACCGTCGCTGTCATTCCTTTCGTTCGCCTTGCAAGTTTGAATCTTTGTTGATCTCATGAACCAATCAAATACGATCAGTCATTGTTGATTTCATCAGCCAATGAAATTCGCTAAAATTTCAGTGATTCCCAGAGCCAGCGACAAACCAAATGACGAGCGGGCTCTGGGTACGAGAATGGGGAGAGAGGAGGAGGGGAAGGAGGGGGATTGGGGAGGAGGAATGGAAATTTGCAAATAAAGCAAATGCCACAGCTTGCTTATCCTCCCCCTCCTTTCTTTCCCCAATCCCCCTCCGCTCTTTTCTCCTCCCCCTCTTCTCTCTCTTCCACCAGAGCTGGCCACGCAGGCTAGTGAGTAAAGTGCTAAACTTACATACATGTACATGTACAGCCAACTCTCATTAAAGCCGGTATCATCAGCCGGGAATCCAGCCCTTGTTCATAATAACAGGGTGTCTGTAATAGCAAGGTGTCCGTAAGGCAAGAGGTGACTGCAGTTATTATATCTTGATTCTATTATTGTACCGTACAGTATGTCTAAGTACTCTAACCCACAAGTGAAGTTTTTGGTTGTTGGATTTTGATTTGTAATCTGAAGTGTCACCAAACTACAGTAACTTGAGTGTTTTATCTAAGGTGATCGCTTACAATTTATTACATGTATTGAAGCTCTTGTTAATGGCTGGTAACTTACAATGGGTTCTTGTACATAAGTGATCATGCATGCACTAAATCAATAGACCCTGGTTGCTTACAAGGACTTTTAGCATGAATCTTTGGATAATCAGTGTACATGGTGTCATATATGCCTATTGATCGAGTGGTTCGTACCATTCCACAGAGTTTCATTATGTCCATTCCAATATTGAATCTCTAATCACATTATCCAACAATTTCTTCGTATTGATGACATACATGTAGTCTCAAAGGTTGAAAATAATGAAAGTCATGACCAAATAGAATTCTGGGAAATTGAAAGTCTCACAATCCTGTTTTCAATTCACCACTTCACGGTTCTGTTCAGTAGTCACAAACAATGGTATCAAGTCCAGGTTGGCCTTGTTCTTTCATTCAATATTATTATTGTATTTGATCAACGCCAAACTTGACTTGGTACCATTGTTCATGGGTACTTGACAAAACCATGAAGTGGTGTATTCTAGCACCTTAAATCTAGTACTGGAGGATACTGGAGTAGAAAAGGAGTTGAAATATCTAATGTTGTTTTGCTTCGTCAATGTAGTTTTCAAGAATAAGGTCCTGCGGAACTTATATGCAGACGATGAAGAGAGTTCCGAGGAAGAGTCTGAGAAGAAACCTCTACATTCAACCAAGGAAAAAACTGTACCAGCTAAACGAAAAGCCACTGTGAAACAAGAATGCTTCAAGACACAACACCTTGGTAGGTACATGTAAAATTCAATTGGATGCCAGAATTACAGTCGAACCAAGAAAACCGTGGACACCTAAAATATGTCTGGAATGTTCATTGTGACCAATCACATACAAGAGTACTTAGTCATGCGTGTCGAACTGTCAGGTCGGCTTTCCAAAAAAAAAAAAATTATTCAAAATCGCTCCAATCTATTATTTGCAGAGTAGTGTATATTATGCATCTATCAAATAGAAAGGAATACCAATCTAATTTCATACAAGATACACTTAAGACAGAACATAGAATTGAAACTTTAATAACGGCCTTGTTCGGTGATTGATAATGATCTGTGGTTTCAAGATCTCACATGTGATTGGTCACAACACAATGAACATTCCAGACATATTTTAGGTGTCCACAGTTTTCTTGGTTCGACTGTAAGAGTAATTTATATACAGCCTATTTCAAAAAACGTCACGTTCAAAGCAACAAGCATCAAGCCAAGATCGAAACTTGTGAATGCTGGTTTTGTGCTGGCAATTATTTAAATCACTATTTATTGTTTCTATTTAAAAGGACTAATTACAAAATGTGAACATTTTTTGTTTGCATATATATCACACTTCATTCCATAGAAAATAGGTCTGATTTGAATAATTTGCCAACACAAAACCAGCATGCACTTTGGTCTTAGCTAGAAGCTTGAAGCTTGTTGCTTTGAATGCGACAACGTTTTTTTTTTTAAATAGGTGTATATATTTTGTGACCACAACAACTCATCTCAGTTTATGATTATCAAACAAGTGTGTAGAATGAAGCTTTAACACCATAGTGTAAAAAAGAACCAAATTTACTGATGTTTTGAATGTTAGTCCTTTGTCGATAACTGTGTGTTTGGGGTTTAATCAGTTGATGATGATATTTATAATGGTGATTATAATAACAATGATGATGGTGATGATGTTCAACATGAACATGGCAATACATGTAGTGTTCATGATGATTGTAGTGACTGTCAAATATGATGATGATGATAATAACTTATTAATTAGGTAATATTAAATGAACATTGATTATATAAGTTTGTCAAACATGATTATATTTGGTTTTGAATTCGTTTTGGTAATAATGTTATTATTATTTACTCAGTTAATCTTGTAAAACACTCTTTTGCAAAAAAAAGATATAGAGGATATTACATGGGCGCACAGAGATACGAATGAATTTTATCTTCGAGTGTTGATAATATCTCTCATGAGTGAGAGATATTGAACACGAGAAGATAAAATTCGTATCTCCAAGCGACCATGTAATATTCTATTTAATATTATCGATGAAACATTTTTTTTGTTTTGAAATAATTTTTACTTTACAATATGATATCTTCACATGTGAAGATAACATGTTAGATATCAATTTTTCGAAGAAGAAAAATATAGATCTTTCATCAATTTATTGTTATATTATTATAAAAGATAAATATATTCATTTTGAATAATATTATACACCTGTTTTCAGAAACGTTATCCTATTTGAAAAATGGTAAAAAAAAAAATGTTAAAAGAAATATCACCATTTGTCTGTGATAGCAGAAACTTGGCAAATATAATTATATTCGGAAGTCGGGGTACGAATATACCTAGTTACTGCATTTATCTCTGCTTGAGTAATGTGCTTTATGTACTATATACAATATGAGCGGCCGATCTGTATGGGATTTACAAACTCGAGCCGTAGGCGAGAGTTTGTAAATCCCATACAGATCAGACGCGAATATTGTATAGTACTTATCGAATCCAACGATGTATAGCTGGATGTTTTACTATAATTTTGATGATAGGAAGCAGTTTGGCCAAGAAAATTGAACTTAAAGTTGAATGCAAATGAGGACGAATCTGTATCCGATTTACAGATGTCCTTCATGGTAGTGATTTCTATTGTATTTAACTCATTAATTATTCATAAATTCGATAAAGTAATATAATGATAATTATTCCTTTTTACATTTTACTATTTCCTATTTCACATACTGGGACAACGTTTCTGAAAACAGGTGTATAATGTATGTGCACGCTACACATAGGTAGCCATCTTATTTATTTAATCTTTACTGGTACTGACGATTGTACAGACAACATTCAGCCCTCTCCTGTGAGTGATCAGTGTTGCTCGTAATTCTTGATGGATGAAATCCCAGCTGAATTCCCTTTTTGCTACTGCAATGTGGCAGACCATTATTGTGTGCGTTGAAACAGTATTTTCAACTACACAACAGTCTTGGTCTATTCAGGTATCCACTTATGACAGCCACCTTGAATCTCTTGCCATTTCCTTGCGGTTGTGATATGGTTGGTATTTTCACATCCCATGCTATCCTTTTGACGCTGACTACAGCACACCCATCGACCAGCAAGGATATTCCCGCCCATGAAATACGCCCGATGGCTCTTGCATCCTGCAGCAGAATCAGCTTCAAACTGTGCCCCGCAACGAGTGCATTTCAGATATCTCGCTCTGTTTTCTTGTTCAGCTTGGGCACAAAGAGCATCCTCGAGCACATTCTGCAGCCTGTCGACCTCTTCTGACACATCGGTGCGTAACTGTTTGGGCTGACTTGCCGACCATTTCATAAGATTTCTGGCTGCTTCGGCGATTCGATTTATTTTGGGACCCCATTATCCATAGTCCCAAAGTCACTAGCTGACCTCAGGGTGTAGACGAGGCTCTTATCTGCCAGTTTCTGGATCCAATCTTCTAGTTGAAGACCAGGTTCAACTTCAATGAATAATATCGGCATTTGTTGTTGCTTGGCATACTGTAACTCTAGGTTACAATTGACTGATTTTTGATACTTTTCTGTTAAGAGTGATATCATGAGGGTCGAATTCTCTACTGCCGTTGCCATGGCTTCATTGATGTTACCCTGCATGCCGCCCCACACGTCCATCCACGTCTTGAATGTCTTCATGTCTAGTTCCATGTATAGGTCACGCACAAAGTTCTGGATGTCCCACTGATAGGACAGCATGATGTCAAACTTCTGTTCTATGGGTCGTCCATGTGTGTCGAACAGTGGCTTTGGTGGTTTGAATGTCATGCGAGTTACTTCGTATTTGATGTAATTAAAGGGTAGACTTTCTTTATCTTGGGTGATGAGTTGGTCAGGGTGTGGGGGTGGGGATCGTTGCTGTGTCTGC
This sequence comes from Actinostola sp. cb2023, assembly GCA_033675265.1. Lineage (NCBI taxonomy): Eukaryota > Metazoa > Cnidaria > Anthozoa > Actiniaria > Actinostolidae > Actinostola > Actinostola sp. cb2023. The sequence goes on along the minus strand of JAUJYZ010000239.1, from coordinate 76,295 downwards.
TCTCGTGGTTTAGGCGGCCATTGGTCAAATTTGGTTTTCACAGCTTCAATTTGTTTGGTCAAAGCAGCGATATCAGCCTGAAAAATAAAATAAAAATAATTTATTATTATACTTATCAATCTTTGCATACATGTGACTAGGCAATGACTTGACATGAAAATTTCAACTGGTAAGTTTGCATATGAATAATTATAATAATTATTATTATTATGAATATGAATTCTGTTAATCACCAAATGTGCTGAATGCAGTTACTTTGACGTCTAAACTACAAATCAAGACAAATTCAGTCTTGGGTGGCCACATGTTGCACGGTGGTAATTTCCCTGCTGACAGTCTCCTTTTCTCCCGAGGAAGAGAAGAGGGTGCATGGTAATATACCATTCCTACAAACTTTGAAGGAAAGCTTGGACTGAAGGGCAATATAAAGATTTGAACCAGCTAGCTTGTAGGTGGGACTACAATCTCACTGTGTTTGGTCAAACTGTCTGAACCCCTTAGATATGACATAAGGGAAGAGAGAGACTCTTCATTAGTGAAGCAGACTAAAAGAATGCCTTTGAAACTGGATGGTGTACCTAGATAACCCAGCAGGGAGTACTCAGGAGATGTTTGGTAGGGGTGTACTGTGGAGACTTTTCAGAACCAAGCCTGATAATCTATTTGAAGTCTAAATTTAGCATTTTGAAAAGCTATGATACAAAGGATCATACTCTATCCCAGAGTAAAATGACAAAATAGATACCCTGTTGGAGACCTACATTGTGTAAGCAGTTTGAAAACCATACCCATACCATACTCAACCCAATCATCCTCCCCCATTCCCCTATCTCAGCTCAGGGCCTGGTACACAGGATACATACCACAACACAGCTTATATACATGTAGGGTAGCACTAACTCCCCTTTCCATGCTAGATGGAGGTAATACTACAATACTGGCTACTTGTACCTGTTCCCTCTCCTCCTCTGATTGCTCCCCTTGCATGGCTGTCATAACTGCAAAGATGAAGTCATTCATGGGTGTACTGTCGGGTACATTGGGGTGGTGGGAGTAAGCTTGGTTTGAATCAATGAGCTCATAATACAGCTTGCCAGCAATGCCTAACGACAGCCAACCAGATGGCCAAAACTTCTCTCCCTTGACAGGGACAATAAACTTTTGGCTCTTCCTTGCGAATTCATACTCCTCTAGACACTTTGGTGTGCTCTGGTAGCCAGACGTTAACACTGGTATGAAGACTTTGCAGTCTTTGATCAAGCCAAGGTTATCGCCGTCAGGGCTTCCCATTTTGATGGGGAGAGAGCTGAGAGCATTGGCTTCGGCACCTTTGTTGGACACTCCCTTCCCAGATTGCAGCATTCTGGCCACTTCAGCCCCATCTTGGTGGAATACGATGCACACGTAGGTACCCGGTGTCTTTTGTGTCTGAACTCCTGAGCTTTCTTCATTGTCACGTGTTGGCATGGCAACCTCACTCGGTTGAACCCCAGACATTTTTAGTTTGACGGCCTCCAGCAATTGGTCGTTATTTGCTTGTGTTGTATGGACGTGATGCACGCTGATACCCCAGGCGAGTGATATTGCCCCGATAGAACCAAAAGGCGAGAAATTGGGCTGAGCGACCAGGGATACCACTGGCTTCTTCTTGTCCTTGGCGTAGTTTGCCAGCTCCACACAATATGGCGACCGTTGATAGTTGAAAGTTGCGATCAAAACAAACAGATCACACCACTGGACGCTCTGTTCGCGGAGATGGAGTGCAGCCGGACTACCTTCAGATATTAGGAACACTTCGAAATGGTTCTCGCGAAGAAGACTTCGTAATTCGTTCGCTTTATCGTAGTTCTTCGAATGAAAGGAGAGTAAAATATTCCCTGACGATGCCTGCTTGTTGGAAGCTCCTTTCTTGATGGACTGAGTCGCTTTCACCGTAGTTGATAAAGTTTTCACTTTCTTCTTGCTTGATCCAGAACCCATATCGTCTAACTTACTTGTGCTGTTGGCTCTCTATAACGTTATTAAACTATACAAAACCTGATTAATTTACTAGCATTAGCTCGGCTTCGTTGCCCTGTAGCTAAATTTGATGTGATAGTTTGGCGTTAAAACCGCTCTGATATGAAATTTGAATTTTTATATGGATTAATATTTTCACAAATTAATATCAGTCTCACTGAAGTATAGAGAGAGAGTGCGAGTCCTTCGAACTGTGTCGGAGTGGCTTTCTGCATAATAAGACACAAATTATTCAACAACACAATAGAATACCATAGAAACAGGAATATACAAAAAATATACAAGAACAATAAAAAAATACAACGAACACCAATTCCAACTCAATGGGCAAAAGGTTCCTCTGGGAAAATGTATAAAAAAATTCTGTGTACTTTTTGGGATTCCTGTGGTACTATACCACAGGAAGCCCAACAAGGAATGAATCTTTTTCAATCTTTTTTCTGCCGTCCGTTCAGATTGGCCTGTTCCTCTTCCAAAGTTGAAGAAGGTGTATACAGTTAGTGTGAAGCCCGAAGACCTCAGTACAATTCTACAATTGTTTGCAAAATTATTGACAGCCCTCTCAAAAAACGGGGTTGAAAATGTTTCAACGTTTATTTTAGTGACCCAAATGTATCAATCATCCTTCTCCCCTCCCCCCTAAATCAATGTTGATGTGCTCTTTAAAATGATATGCCGTGGTGCCATTTTCGTCAACATTGAGAGGGGGAACGGGGGGTTAAAAGTGGAAAAATACGACACTTTCAATTTTCTCATTTTGTCAGTTGGGGTGTCAAAACATTTTGCAAACGGTTGTAGGTAAGATTTGAGGTGTTGAGTATGCTCATTTCGCCTTTTTCTCGCAAAGCAAGAAACTGAAAAAACAAAGACATTTCTGCGGAGCTCTGCAATTTTTTATGTTTTTGATGTTGCATGTGGCAGACCATTATTGTGTGAGTTGTAGAAACTGTTCAAATTGAAACATTACTTTCAACAGTCTTGGTCTATTCAGGTATCCATTTATGACCGCCACCTTGCATCTCTTGCCATTCCCTCGTGGTTGTGATATGGTTGGTATTTTCACATCCCATGCTATCCTTTTGACGCTGACTACAGCACATCCATCGATTAGCAAGGAGATTCCCGCCCATGAAAAACCTCCCATGGCTCTTGCAACCTGCAGCTGAATCAGCTTCAAACTGTGCCCCGCAACGAGTGCATTTCAGATATCTCGCTCTGTTTTCTTGTTCAGCTTGGGCACAAAGAGCATCCTCGAGCACATTCTGCAGCCTGTCGACCTCTTCTGACACATCGGTGCGTAACTGTTTGGGCTGACTTGCCGACCATTTCATAAGATTTCTGGCTGCTTCGGCGATTCGATTTATTTTTGGGACCCCATTATCGATGGTCCCAAAGTCACTAGCTGACCTCAGGGTGTAGACGAGGCTCTTATCTGCCAGTTTCTGGATCCAATCTTCTAGTTGAAGTCCAGGTTCAACTTCAATGAATAATATTGGCATTTGTTGTTGCTTGGCATACTGTAACTCTAGGTTACAATTGACTGATTTTTGATACTTTTCTGTTAAGAGTGATATCATGAGGGTCGAATTCTCTACTGCCGTTGCCATGGCTTCATTGATGTTACCCTGCATGCCGCCCCACACGTCCATCCACGTCTTGAATGTCTTCATGTCTAGTTCCATGTATAAGTCTCGCACAAAGTTCTGGATGTCCCACTGATAGGACAGCATGATATCAAACTTCTGTTCTATGGGTCGTCCATGTGTGTCGAACAGTGGCTTTGGTGGTTCGAACCCCATGCGAGTTACTTCGTACTTGGTGTAATAAAAGGGTAGACTTTCTTTATCTTGGGTGATGAGTTGGTCAGGGGGTGGGGGTGGGAATCGTTGCTGTGTCTGCTCTCGTGGTTTAGGCGGCCATTGGTTGAGTTTGGTTTTCACGGCTTCTATTTGTTTGGTTAAAGCAGCAATATCGGCCTGAAAAGTAAAATAATAATAATTTATTATTACTTATCAATCTTTGTATACATGTGACTAGGCAATCACTCGAGATGGTAAGTTTTTTTTTTCAACTGCTAAGTTTGCATATGAATTCTGTCAATCATCAAATATGCTGAATGTCTGAAATGAAATGCTGAATGGCAGTTTTCTTTTCTTTTACGTCTCAAGTACTGCAAACTAAAAGTCACAACCAGAGTCACAAATTGAGTCTCAGGTGGCCACATATTTATATTGCACAGTGGTCATATACCATTCCTACAAACTTTGAAGGACAGCTTTGACCACAGGAAGCCCAAGCTGTGGTTTTATGGAGAATATTGTAAAAATATTTTTCCTGTAAATACTGTAATAAAAGACTTGAAACTGTGGTAGTGTCTTGTGGTCTTTATTTACTATACCTGAAATTCGCTGGAAATTTGCACAGGTATAGTAAATAAATACCACAAGACACTACCTCAGTTTCAAGTCTTTTATTACAGTATTTACAGGAAAAAATATTTTAAAGATATTCTCCACAAAACCACAGCTTGGGCTTCCTGTGCTTGGACTGAAGGGCAATATAAAGATTTGAACATACAGCTAATTGTAGCTTGTAGGTGGCACTACAGTCTCACTGTGTTTGGTCAAACTGTCTGAACCCCTTAGATATGACATGAGAGAGAGAGAGAGAGGCTAAAAGATGGCCCAGTGAGGAGTACTCAGGAAATTGTCAGTAACCTGGACCCGTGTACCGTGGAGACTTTTCAGAAGATAATCTGTACTCTACTGATACGAAGTCTAATTTTAACATTTTGAAAAGCTACGATGCGAAGAATCATACTCTATCCCAGAGTAAAATGACAAAAAAAACATACCCCATACCATACTCCCCGGGGGGACTCCCATATATAAAGTGGTTGGGATGCTCGTCGTATCTTTTAGGGGTCCAGATTCGCAATTTGGTACCTCTTAGGGTGTCACAAATCTAAAAGGACCACAAGAGAATTAAGCCGGTACCATTTAGGGTGTTTGTCAGCAAATAAGATACCCGAGATAAGATAATGACAGCCGGAATGAGAGTTGTAGCTTTTGTCACTTTAGAGTTGGTACCTTTTAGGGTTAAAAATTATTTGTTGCCACGCCCACCTGGACAAGACTCGGGTACCTTTTAGGGTCATTTTCAAAATTTTCGACGAGCATCCCAGCCACTTTATAATGGGAGTCCCCCCCCCCCCCCCCCCCCCCCCCCCCCCCCACACTACAATACTGGCTACTTGTACCTGTTCCCTCTCCTCCTCTGACTGCTCCCCTTGCATGGCTGTCATAACTGCAAAGATGAAGTCATTCATGGGTGTACTGTCGGGTACATTGGGGTGGTGGGAGTAAGCTTGGTTTGAATCAATGAGCTCATAATACAACTTGCCAGCAATGCCTAGCGACAGCCAACCAGATGGCCAAAACTTCTCTCCCTTGACAGGGACAATAAACTTTTGGCACTTCCTTGCGAATTCATACTCCTCTAGACACTTTGGTGTGCTCTGGTAGCCAGACGTTAACACTGGTATGAAGACTTTGCAGTCTTTGATCAAGCTAAGGTTATCGCCGTCGGGGCTTCCCATTTTGATGGGGAGAGAGCTGAGAGCATTGGCTTCGGCACCTTTGTTGGACACTCCCTTCCCAGATTGCAGCATTCTGGCCACTTCAGCTCCATCTTGGTGGAATACGATGCACACGTAGGTGCCCGGTGTCTTTTGTGTCTGAACTCCTGAGCTTTCCTCGTTGTCACGTGTTGGCATGGCAACCTCACTCGGTTGAACCCCAGACATTTTTAGTTTGACGGCTTCCAGGAATTGGCCGTTATTCTCTTGTGTTGTTTGCACGTGTCGCACGCTGGTACCCCAGGCGAGTGATATTGCCCCGATAGAACCAGAAGGCGAGAAATTGGGCTGAGCGACCAGGGATACCACTGGCTTCTTCTTGTCCTTGGCGTAGTTTGCCAGCTCCACACAATATGGCGACCGTTGATAGTTGAAAGTTGCGATCAAAACAAACAGATCACACCACTGGACGCTCTGTTCGCGGAGATGGAGTGCAGCCGGACTACCTTCAGATATTAGGAACACTTCGAAACGGTTCTCGCGAAGAAGAATTCGTAATTCGCTCGCTTTATCGTAGTTCTTCGAATGAAAGGAGAGTAAAATATTCCCTGACGATGCCTGCTTGTTGGAAGCTTCTTTCTTGATGGACTGAGTCGCTTTTACCGTAGTTGATAAAGTTTTCGTTTTCTTCTTGCTTGATCCAGAACCCATATCGTCTAACTTACTTGTGCTGTTGGCTCTCTATAACTATACAAAACCTGATTAATTTACTAGCATTAGCTCGGCTTCATTGCCCTGTAGCTAAATTTGATGTGATAGTTTGGCGTTTAAAACCGCTCTGAGATGGAATTTGTATGTTTATATGGATTAATATATTTTGCACAAATATCTCAAAAGTATAGAGACGATAGAGAATCCGCGAGTCCTTCGAACTGTGTACGTGTCGGAGTGACTTTCTGCATAATAAAACAGAAATTATTCAACAACACAATAGAATACCATAGAAACTGGAATATACACAAAATATACAAGAACAATAAAAAATACAACGAACACCAAATCCAACTCAATGGACAATCAAGGGAAATGCATAATTACTGTGTACTTTTTGGGATTCCTGTGGTACTATACCACAGGAAGCCCAACAAGGAATGAATCTTTTTCAATCTTTTTTCTGCCGTCCGTTCAGATTGGCCTGTTCCTCTTCCAAAGCTGAAGAAGGTGTATACAGTTAGTGTGAAGCCCGAAGACCTTAGTACAATTCTAGGTAAGATTTGAGATGATGAGGATGATATTTCGCCTTTTTCTCACAAAACAAGAAATTGGAAAAAACAGTTAGCAATTATTGGACGAGGTTGAGCAAAATATCGTGATTTGTCAGTGGTGAGCAGAATAATTAATCTGCGAGACACTGACAAATCACGATATTTTGCGAAAACCGAGTTCAATAATTGTTTTATCATTCACGTTATTTTCTCTCACCTAAAGCAACAACTCTGGATAAAATCGAGCTGCCATTGTCGAAGAGAATATGAAGGAAGTTATCTGCAGTGACGTAGTCGTCTCTCGACCAATGAAAATCCCAGAGAAAATAATGTGAATGATAATGACATTTCTACGGAGCTCTGCAATTTTTTGTGTGCAATTTTGCAGACTGATAACGTATTATTTCGTGTCGGAACTTTTGCCTGTAGCAATTGGACAAACAGACAGACAGACAGACAGACGGTGCAACATTACGCGCAATATTGCCGGCAGTATGCACGATTTCAGAGTGTGTCAACCTCGTCAACCTCTGCAATTCTGACGCTGTTTTGTGTCCGTTTCCAGACGAATCCGCTACACAGCAACAAGAGAAAGGCAACGAATTAACAGCAACGCAGGAGAAAAAAATCAATAAAAACAGAAAGAGAAAGCTAAAAAAGAAACGGCAAAAAGAAAAAGAACGTCAAAACAGGTAAAACCTTTTCTGTTGCTTGGGAAACTGCAGTCCGCAGGCAGCCCAACCATTGCTCAGATTGCTTCTGAGGCTAAATAATTTGTTTTTTAAATGCGCGTGTTTTTTTATGGGTTTCCTGTGGTAGAGCGCGCGCAATATTTGGGCTCCCTGTGCGCGTCCCGTAAGACCGCTCGCACCTCCCTGATAGAGTACTGCGTTTTTCTCCGAATAGATGTATGTCCGACTTCTTGTCGGCTCGATGCTAAGTAGTAGGGATTGATTTTCTGGTGGTCAGGACACCACTAAACTAACTTGCTACAAGTACTTTCCTGCTGGCAGAGGTTTCTTTTCCCTCGTCCTGGACTTCGTAGAAAAGAAGCCTCTGCCCCGAGTCGTTATATTCTTTGATTCAACCATCTGTCTGTAGATGTGGACGAAAAAACAGGTTTTAAACCGGTTTATTAAAACAACGTCATGTTGCCTGGAAAGGACACGCATGCGCAACAATATAACGACTCGGGCCAGAGGCTTCATTTCCTACGAGGTCCAGGACGAGGGAAAAGAAACCGGCTCTGCCAGCAGGAAATACAAGTACTTGCTACAATTTTCATTTTTAACACAATGCATTTGTTAATTTTTATTTTTCGCGCGCGCTCGTGTTATTGATTGGGCTCCCTGTGGTGACTGAGGTTTTGGTATGAATGTTTTCGTATGAATGGGAAACCTACGACCCCCTCCCATTCCCTTCCCCTAAAGCCTGGCACATCTATTCAACCAATCACAGCGCGCAAAATCGTTGCTCAACCAATCAGAATGCTTGGACACGGCATATTCACCGCACGGCACGGCACGAACCGTATCGTAACTACTTCCCACTCGTACGAAAACGACTCTATATCGTGCGTGAACGAATATATACTTAGTATCGCAGGGATGTACAGTAGACACCTGCAGTAGACACTTGTAGCAAGTCTAGGACACCAATGTTCTTGATGGTAATTATGATGATAACGATGACTGATGATGATGATGATGATGAGCTATAGAAATACCATTGAAAAAGGGATGTCAAGAATGAGGACCACGTATGCGCCTAGAGTTCATTTACAGTCGAACTGAGTTGTCTATTTTATTATTATTACCTCCAGGAACGCCGGGGCACCTCCCGTAAGCGGACACGTCCTGTACGTTTCTTTCTCCACTAAAATACATTGCTTTTAGAACCTCCCGTAACTGGACACCTCCCAAAAGCGGACACCTCCCGTTAGTGGACAACTACGCTCGGTCACAAGGGTGTCCGCTTACGGGAGGTTCCACTGTATTGAAACTTTTTAAAAAGTGGATATTTCTTTCCTTTAGATCGACAGCCTCTTCTAGCCGCGAGTTCACTTACTAGACAACAAGAACTTGAGATCGTGAGAAAGAATGGAAGGAGCTTTCATCTCAAGTAGCTTGAAGTAGCTTCTTCAAAACACCAGGTGCTCCCATTCAGACTAGTTCTTCTAGCCGACACTGTGTAGTGTCGAATACAGGGAAGAAAGGACACTTCTCTTGAACATCATTTTGGCTGGAAAGAAAACAAAACAATTAGAACAACAACAAAATAATTATTTTAGAAGATAATAAACGCAAGTTGACTCGTAACACAAGTTTTAGGGCGGATAGTACGGGGGCTTTTACTTCGTACATGTGCGGTGTTTTAAAAAAAAAAAGTGCGGAGTACATCAAGAACAGTGTCAAAAAGCAAGCGTTTTCTTCTTTAATATATCGCTACATTTTACAGTAAATGGAACTAAGAACAAAAGTACTTTTAGCTTGCACTTGGTATACAGCTATTTCATAAAAGGTTGGTGAAGGTTTTGTTGCATCTTGCATGTTGCATCTTGCATCTTGCATACCAAGCCCGAAATCTATTGTGTTTCATAGATAAATAATGTCAGCATGCACATACAGAAGAAAATATGCCTGCTCCATATTGCGAAGACAAAGTTTGGGAAAATTCCCAGAGTCCATAATTGTTGTGACCTTTCGCTGACTCCATTCACAGTGCATTTCGGGCTTGGTATGCAACATGCAAGATGCAACAAAACCTTCACCAACCTTTTTTGAAATAGCTGTATTGGCACATATGCTGGCTCGAGAATCCCTGAGCGGTGCTCTTCGGCGCGTCATCGAGAATATCATGATTTTATGTATTTTATCCAAGGAATAAAGACATTTATTTATTTATTTATTTATTTATTTATTTATTTGCTTGCTTGCTTGCTTGCTTGCTTGCTTGCTTGCTTGCTTGCTTGCTTGCTTGCTTGCTTGCTTGCTTGCTTGCTTGCTTGCTTGCTTGCTTGCTTGCTTGCTTGCTTGCTTGCTTGCTTGCTTGCTTGCTTGCTTGCTTGCTTGCTTGCTTGCTTGCTTGCTTGCTTGCTTGCTTGCTTGCTTGCTTGCTTGCTTGCTTGCTTGCTTGCTTGCTTGCTTGCTTGCTTGCTTGCTTGCTTGCTTGCTTGCTTGCTTGCTTGCTTGCTTGCTTGCTTGCTTGCTTGTTTGCTTGCTTGCTTGTTTGCTTGCTTGCTTATTTATTGCTGATGCAGCGAGCGAGCCTGAAGCGAGCGAGCAAGGAAGCAATTCTAATTCATTCACATAGGCAGAAAAAATCTCGATTTTTACCCGGCATGCAGTTTCCAATAACCATCATGCAATTCTCAAGAACCATCATGCAATTCTCAAGAACCATCATGCTTTTCGCGCCAACTCCCACATACGCTGCGAGTACGTTGTTTTCCTATTCAAGCTTTCGCGTTTCTGATCGGTAAATGTCGTGCCCAAAATCTGTGTCCCTAATTAATTTGTACATGTGTATGTTTCTTTAGCCGGTATATCCTGACTCGTAAGCCCATCAGATACCGTATCTTGTGCTTTTCGTGGGAATTGTGTAGTTCAGAAGATCACCGTATTAATTGAGCTGATTAGTGCCGGCTGACCGTGTGTCAGTTTCAAGTGTGAATATTCGCATTGAAATCTCAATTATAAGTAATACATTAGTTATTCATAAGCTATCCAGTTTTTCAAATAGACAAATACTATTCAAAACAAAGAAAGGTAGACTCGCCTAATCTGAATTTGCATACTTGTCACTTGGCATAAAACAAAACATTTCATAACTACAGTAGTCTAAGCTCTCCGGCACCAACTCTTATCCACAACTACTAACATTGCATTCACCGTCAGCATTTACTGCTGTTAGGTAGCCTAGTTTATTTCTGATTTATTTATTTATGATTTACACAAAGAAAAATTTAAGAAACATTTTAAAAGAAAATGTAAAGAGCATTTGCTGTCTACTTGGAAAGGAATGTGTTTTAAACAAGATTAGAACTGTGATCTAAGGATTTTGTATAACAAAAAATAATTTTAAAAACCAAGTGCATGCAGTATCATTTTTGCGGGATTCCTGTTTCATTTATGACACCAAATTACCGCCCGCAGTCGATGCGACCAGTGGATTTCCGTATGAAAAACTTCAAAACGAGGCAAACAAGACGAAAACCAGTCTGTCAGGATCAAAACAAAACAACAATCGAAGAAAACATGGCGGCGGCGAAGAAGAGACTGCAGAAAGAGCTCTGTGAACTCCAGAAAAAACCGCCTCCCGGCATGAACATCAACAGGGACTCGAACCTAACAAAGTAAGTTAGCCGTTTGCTATGTTTTCGTTTGGATATTTCTGGTCTTTCAGTTGAAAAGCGACCGTTTTTCGGAGTGAAAAAATTCTCAACCGTGAGTCGGCGTGACTCGCCGCCATTCACTATCCAAAAAATCCAGAAACAAGAATTTTCGTATTTTTCCTTTATTGAATATGTGCTTTATGGGAGATGTGCTCGGCAGTTTATACTCGATTTCGTATAACAGCTTGTAATGTTCTGGATGTTTGGTCGTAATTATTTGAAGGCAAAATGATTTTTTTTCCTGTGAGTTTTTGAGAAATGTTCAATTCCTCGCAATCTTTCCTCTCGCTTGCAATCATTCCTTCTGATGTGTGATTCCTTTTCTTTGTAGATGGGTAATAGAGCTTGAAGGCGCTCAAGGTAAGTGCCCTGGCTTTGTCGTTGTAATAAAAGAGGAAAAAAGTCCCGACAAGAGATATTCCCTCTTCGGAACAGTCTTCGTATTCTTGCAAAATATTTCGATAATTTTCCTTTGAATACGTCACACGTTCATCGAAAATCCCGATTTTTTCTGTCTGGCTTTTTTTGTATACCTTAATAAGTATTATTCCCCTGTGTGGAGTTTTTCCTTTAAGATATATTGAAATTTTCACGTTTTGTCTTCACCTTGCATCATGCTTTCTCAGCCGAAAGGAATGGGACTAAAAATGTGAGAATGTATTCGATTCCCACGGAAAATCTCTAGTTTTTATTTCTCTTCGTAATTATTATTCATAGCTTCTATTTTCTTGGAGTGATGACCACAGTCAAATATTATAATAAAAATAAAAATCCCATTCTGCAATGATCATTATTTCACTCTATTTCACATTATTTCACTTTTTTTCAACGTTTTATGAGAAAATGCTCTTGCCAAATTTGTTCAATTTATTCCCAGGTTGTTTATATACACACACAAGATTCCATTTTTATCCTCGCTAAATTATGTACATAGAGTACCGTCTAAAAATGGATATCTGATTTGCGTGGTATTTTAAAACTGTTGGAGTCTTTAAAAAATATTGAAAGATTAACCAGATAAAGATTTAGGAAAAAACTAACTTTTGAATCAATACTAGGATTTTCGACTGATTGATATAATTTCCTGAAACTTAGAAGTAAAATAATATTATTATTATTAAAGTCAACGTTTTGTTTATTTTATTTTTTAGGTACACTGTATGAAAATGAAAAATTTCAACTACAATTCAAATTTGGATCTCGTTATCCATTTGATTCACCAGAGGTAGGCAATTAAAATACAAGAATGTATAGAGAGCCATTCTTGTATATACCGGTAGTTACTTAGTTCATCTTGAGAATGTATTATTTTCAATGGTGGGTTTTCTAAATAATAGCTCGAGTGTCACTGCTGCGTAGCATATATTAAAACAATGATGAGAAGATGTCACTTTGGTGGATATTGGGTTCAACTTCACAAGGATTCTAAATTTGCAGTAATTAATATTCCAATGCTGACTGAAAATGTGAACATGAATTATGCAGTGATCCCCAACAAAGCAAAGATTAGCAATGTTCTTACTAGTTGTACTTGACAGCTTATAATGCACTCTAGCTTTTTGCCCTTGCAGCTGCATAGTGAAAGAGGTTCTGCTCTGTCAGCTTTTGTATTTATTTCAAATGTCAAAGCCTGTTCGTACATGTGCATTGTACACAGTGATGTAGTTGTTATAACGTGCAGCGATGTAGTACTTCCACATGTATATATATTATAAATTTATACGTTTTTTATTTGAATATGTATTTTAATAATAAAATTGTTTTCAAATCATTTTTGACATGCATAAACATGAAAATGCTCACACGCTTTGAAAACACTGTTTAGGAATGACATATTCTGTCTTGTTCTAAATGTCAAAACAAGACCAATGTTAAACTGCAATTTCATTCAAAATACCTTAATTAATTTTGCTGTCTTCATGAAGATTTTCACCATCAATTAAAAAAAAGTATTTTTGAAAAACCTATTTAGATCCATAAATTTCTCATCATTTACATGTGAATGGAAGGCCAAAATGGAGAAAAAGAATTGGGTGGACTGGAGTCTTAATATTATATTTTATGATCACAACTTTTATGAGCATAGTCCATTGTATCTACAATAATAATTTATGGTACTGCGTCTACATGCACACTGTAGCCTGAATGTTCTTATTTGTGAAACTATATTGCCATTATTGATGCTACATGTACGTACATTGTTTTAATTAGCTAAATACTCATTTACAATTAAGTTTGATTGTTGATTGGTTTTGTGTGTGTTTCCAGGTTATGTTTGTTGGTAATAATGTACCAGTACACCCACACATCTACAGCAATGGCCATATTTGCTTATCCATTCTAACTGATGATTGGTCGCCAGCCCTTTCAGTAGAGTCAGTCTGCCTGAGCATTGTCAGCATGCTGAGTAGCTGCAAAGAAAAGGTATCAATATTATTATTATAACATGAAGGGAAACTTAAGGTACCAGGGGACCTTCGTGACACTGTTCACTGAAAGCCGCGTAGCGCGCTAACCACTCGTCCAACATGTATAAAAGTATACATTTTCTTAAAGCTGAATAAATGCAGATTCTAAATATGCTGGAGATTATTTCCTATTTTGTAAATATTTTTTGTTATTGCACATTTTCGAAAATTCGACCAGCCTTGTTCAAAGAGAATTTTGCACGCGGGAATTCAATCAATTTTTAAACGGAAATTGCCATTGTAATGAGCACACGTTGTTTTAAAAAACTCTGTCTCCGATTTCCGATAAACGCTTTTGTTGAGGAGATATTTGCTGTCAAAGTTCATTAATGTGTTTTTAAGCGATTAACACATAAATCATCAAATAACTTTTAAACGAGGCAACGTATCACAAATCGGAGACATAGTTTTTTAGAACAAAGTGTGCTCATTACAATGGCAATTTCCGTTTAGAAATCGATTGAATTCCCGCATGCAAAATTCTCTTTGAACAAGGCCGGTCGAATTTTCTAAAATGTGCAATAACAAAAAATATTTACAAAATAGGAAATAATCTCCAGCATATTTAGAATCTGCATTTATTCAGCTTTAAGAAAATGTATACTTTTATACATGTTGGACGAGTGGTTAGCGCGCTACGCGGCTTTCAGTGAACAGTGTCACGAAGGTCCCCTGGTACCTTAAAGGAGCACTCTCACAGGTAATGCATTGCGCGCCTTGAACCCCTCAGCGCCATTTTCGTATGATACGAAAATGGCAGATTTCTACTTATCACACGAGAAGGAAGAGATTCTCTGGAGAACTCCGGACTTGCCATTGCTGATCCGTATCGGAATTCGAAAGGCGAACTTTTTACATGTACTTTTCACGTGCGTTCTTGTCAAATCTAAGTAGTATCCCGTATGTAAACAATAACACGGCTCGCAATCCATTACCTGTGAGAGTGCTCCTTTAATATATAATGTATTATATACATGTACGTACTAAAAAACGAGTAGCAGTGTTTTATCAAGTATAAAAACCCATAAGGCGTAGCCGATAAAACATGTGCTGCGAGTTTTTTAAATGGCTTAAAAAATCCATACCTTCATTTAATATTTTCTGCAAAAATAGTCAAGATTGAAAGAATTTCAAGAAAATCCAAGTTAAAGTAGTATGCAAATTAGGACGAATCTATATCAGATATAAAGACACTGTCATGGTGATGATTTTCATTGTATTTTAACGTTAGTAAAGTTAAGTACTCCAGTTAAGAACTGGTGCAGTTCATCTGCTGTTTTACGCTACTCAGATGGTATTTGTGCTTTAATCTAGAAACGCCCCCCTGACAACAATATCTATGTTTCAACTTGCCATAAGAATCCAAAGAAGACCAGGTGGTGGTATCATGGTAGGTGACAATGTACTTACTTACATGATGTAATCTTATTAAGGTCTTATATGCACCAGTGCACCTCGTTGTTATTGCTTATTATTACCCAATGATGGATGATAATATAATCATCCACTTGCACTTTTTTTCTTTTCCTTAATTTATACTTGTATTAATTTTATGGCAAAATTGTCTTCAGAAATGTTACCATTCGCATAAAGTACATGTACCTTAGAGTACCTTGTTCTGTCTTGGAATCTCATCATAATATGTTCTAATGTGTTCAGTTAATCATTCAATCATTACACTGATCAAATAAGCATTTATAAGTGTTGACCAGTGCGATATGCTTGTGCACACACAATGGTGTGATAGAGTAAAGTCATTTCTGGGCCAGCACTGTGGTCAGTAACAGAGTTACTTTAGTTGTCTGTGTTTGTAGAGTTGGGTTTTAGCCGTATATCACTGTATATCAGTGGTATGAATATACATGTACATAGCAATTTGCTCTGAAAAGGGGTGATGCGTTTGTCAGACATGTGTCATGAAAATGTAGTGAAATGACAGTTCTTGTACTGTATGTTATGTGTTGTTTCACAATTAAATCATGGTATGAAAAATGACTTTTGGCACCACTGAAATAGGGTATGAAATTGCCTTTTTGCGCTGAAATAGGGTCAGGGTACAGAACTGGGTGGCACACTCCCACCTTGTATTGTGATAAGAAACCCTGATTGGTCCACTGTCCATAGACATCCATGCATGAGTACTATTACTAACTAAAGATGACAAAAAGGTTGCTACATGTACATTGTACCTAACTGCATTAAACACATACTTAATTATTTCCTTTTCCAGCCGCTGCCACTGTGAAGCGGGTAGCGTTGTCACCGAGGTGAATGAGTATTTCAATAGCTTATACTATATAATAATATAATATTAGATGTATTAAGATCTGCAAGTCATCCTTATAGTATGTGCAAATATGCTGCAACTCGTGAGGCCACGATTAACGATGGAAAGACGGCGGGCGGTCCAACTTTTCAGCTTCGGCATAATGTCTTCCATTGGCACATTTTTGGGGTTACATTATGAACCTTTGGACTTTGGTTCTGTTGAGTCACTCTTTATCCTCCCTGGGCACTACCTAAGCAGTTTAGTTGCACTCACTTGCACTTTTGCACATGCACAGTGGCTGTCAAGTATTGATCAAGGTTCAGTGTGTTTTACATAGTTGTTGATCTGTAGTTTGGTAGCTATATGTAGTTGACTGTTTGTTAGTTGAAAAACATAATGAAATGATGTGCCGAGCCATAAAGATCACCAGTACAGTCTGCTGGCTACCTTACAACATGTTTATGAACAGCAATGTGAAATGCACACTTACCTACAATATTTGACAGTTTTAATGTTGAACTAGATCTCCTAATTGCTTGTAGCGTAACATAGTGTTGAACTACATGTACATGTAGATCTCTGTATTGCTTGTAGCGTAGCATAATGTGTACCAGATCTGGGGGCTGGAGAAACCCCCCTAAACAAGTGTTCAACAAGTGTGTAGATCGAATGAAGCTTTAACACCGTGTAAAAAGGCATCAAGTTTACTGAAGATGTTACTGACAGTTAGTCAGTCCTAAACGCCAGTCTGAATTTAGTGCTTTTTTTACACAGTGTCAGTTTCATTCTACACACTTGTTGGTTGTTATTACACCGACACAGTCTCTACTAGTTTAACCGCTAGTCCCTATCAGTCCTTCTCGAATCAATAAATATGTGATCTAAAAGTCTTACCTCAGAGATTCCTACAGAATTGGGATACCCTAAACATCAAACCTGGACCCTTCTGCTATATAGGGGTGTTGAATGGTCCCCTCAAAAAGTCAGAGTCAAATTTCAGTCAAATTTCGCGGGTCTCGAAATCTCATTTTTTATGCCAAAAGTTGTCTCAGAGTCTCGAATTTTGAGAACAAAGGAAATTGGTGAAAAAGCGTCTCGGTTCGCAAAAATATGCCTTGTCTCGGAGTCTCGCAAAGTCTTGTCTTGACCATTCGGTACCCCTTGCTATGCGCCATACAGATCTGCTGTCCTGTATAAGATTGTTTCGTACTACTTATATTATAACAATATATATAACAGTCATTTGCAAAAATTCTGGCCGCCACGATATATCAATATATCAATATATCGGGTGCATTATGGGTAATTAAATAATACTATTTTGCGATTCCTAACTAAGCAAAATTTACAATCAACAAACGTAAGACTAAAATAAACATTATACTAAATTTTCTTACCAACTTTGCTGGCGTCAAACCGCTTTAAGGTGATTCCCTTGAAATAGAAGCAAATCCTAGAATTTTCTATAACTTGGCATGGTGATACATTACGGTATTGAGTTTCAAAAAATGCACTAAAAACAGGGGGTCACCGCGCTCATTTTTGCGCTACATTGCTTTGAAATTATGGTATTTTAGGTCTTTCAGTCGAGTCTCGCGTGACATCGGGATCGGGTAAATAATTTTCCACAACTTAAAAGACAAACTATTAATAATGAACTAAAGTGGTTGCTATAGCTTTTGTATCTCTAGCCTACCGTCTGATAGTAAGAAAATGCTCGAATTTTGCATAGTTGTCGAAAAATAGAACAAAAAACACAGATGTTCGAACCACCGAGAGGGTCAAAAATCGATACTCCGTATGCTTTCATTCAATTTTTTTAATGTTTGAAATCCTAACTTTTTTTAATACTTTGCTATATACTAGAGAACTATAGTGTGATGAAAGTTATTGAATAAAAAATGGGGGTCACCGTGCTCGTTTTCGATTTATTTTGAGAAAACTTCAGTTACACTTGAAATATTTAACGATTTCCAATGGTCTCCAATGTGCGCGAGCTCGATGGCGTAAGTTAGCGCGCGCTCGTCAACTAAACTTTTATTCAGAATCGTGCGCAGTAGAGCGTGCGCAATGCAATTCAAGGGAATCACCTTAAGGGGAATTTTCGATTATTTAATTACCCATAATGCACCCGATATATTGATATATTGATATTTCGTAGCGGCCACAATTTTTGCAAATGACTGTACATAACACTATATGCATGTTCCTTAAACTTCATTTTCATTTTCAGATGACCATGTTTGAAGATTGAATGACCAAAAAAACGTTGCATGATGGCACATTTAAGACTTTCAACCAATAGCAAACGAGAAATAATATGATAATGACTATGGAAATACAAACGAATATTATGTGTACCTGGGATGTGGAGCTGGACATTGAACTGTTATCTTGTAAAGATTGATACTATAAATTATTATTATAAAATCCCTGGAAGATATTTACATGAGGAAAGGAAAATGTTGTTATAACATATATAGCCACGGCTGCGCTGGGATATGTGAAGATATTTAGATGAGGATTCTAAGGAAAATGTTGTTATAACATATATAGGTCCATTTAAACAAGAGGAAGCCACGGCTGCGCTGGGATATGTGAAGATATTTAGATGAGGATTCTAAAGGAAAATGTTGTTATAACATATATAGGTCCATTTAAACGAGAGGAAGCCACCAGTCGACTGCGCTGGGATATGTGACTAAACTAGTTAATTTTTAAGACGCAGCTGTGTTTGTTGTGATCCATTTGTATCGATTAGACGCCGGGTCAGAAAGAGCCTAAAATGTATTTTGTTGGAATAACTTCTACAGTTTTCATCCAATCAAAATGAACCTTCAGGCAATGTGACAGTACATGTGAAGCTAACAAATCGTACGATTTTTTGTTGTTGATTTTTATGTTTTTTGTTTTGGCGGGAAAATGACGTCATGAACATTCCAAAAAAATTGGATTTCACAAATTCACTATTTTGAATATTACATTCGAAAGAACATGTTAAACTAAAGTTGTAACTAAAACAGTAATCTCAGATATCACTATTCAACCCAAAGATATTAATTTTTGAAAATTGAAATTCCGGCCATTTTGTAAGACAAAAAAAAAACATAAAAATCAAGAAGAAAAAAATCATACGATTTGTTAGCTTCACATGTACTGTCATATTGCCTGAAGGTTCATTTTGATTGGATGAAAACTGCAGAAGTTATTCTGCCCTGACGTGAGATGTGGCCTATTTCCTCTTGTTTAAATGTTTCATTGTTTCTTTTAAGCTATTTACTAGATATGACCGTGTGTGGTTACCGTATTTATGAAGTACTCCTTTTTTACGATGTATATACATGTATCCCACTTTTTGTACCCTCTTATGTGAATTATCTTTGGTCAAAACCCCTTTAATACAGTCAAATCAAGGATATGTGTAGCATAAGGCTTGTGTATATATATAGAACTCAATAAATAATTATTGTACCTAATAATTAAGTCTGGTGTGACGTGTCACTAATGCCGCTGGTATTTAACCACTTTTTGGATGCCAAATTTGCAGGTAACTTGTAACAAACACAATTTGCATTTTGACAGTTTTTACCTAATACCTGTCTTCTTCACATCTAATCGGGTCTTGGCCCCCCAATTTTAGCCAATAAAACATCTGTCACAATAAGCTGTTGTCTGATATACACCTATTTCAAATAACGTTGTCGCATTCAAAGCGTCAAGCCAAGACTGAAGTGAATGCTGGTTTTGTGTTGTCAAATTATTCAAATCAGACCTATTTTCTATGGAATGAAGTGTGATATGCAAACAAGCATGTGAAAATGTTCACATTTTGTAATTAGTCCTTATTAGTCGAGCATTCACTTCGGTCTTGGCTTGACGCTTGTTGCTTTGAACGCGACAACGTTATTTGAAATAGGTGTATACTAGTCTACTAGTATATCCTTGTAGCTCATTGCAGCTTTAAAGTGCCTATCACCCCTGTGAGATTGTTTTAAAAATCTATTCAATATAAGCTGAATAGTTGGTGGGTTCAGTATTTTTTGAATTGAACCTTGCATTTATGAGCTATAGAGGTTTGAAATCTCAATATGCAAATTTGATGACGTCAACCCAGGAATTTGCCATAACTTATTTAGACTTTCAAGAAGAGCTTATTTTTTGAAATGGGGAAAAAGTATAACATCATTTATAAAGACTGTGAAAATATTATGTAAGTTTTCAAATGTCAATAATCAGCACAAGGGCGTTTTTGTATAATAAATGAAGTCTTAGTAGATGTCATCAAATTTGCATATTGAGAATTCAAACCTCTATAACTCATAAATGCAAGTTTCAAATCACAAAATACTCAACCCACCAACTATTCAGCTTATATTGAATTGATTTTTAAAACAATCTCACAGGGGTGATAGGCACTTTAAATACCTGTAAGACGGAGCACTTAAAATGATCTAGAACCCTTGGATCCATCATCTCTAAACACTTACATTACCAGAGTTACCCCCACCCGGGGTGATATAGACCTAACCTGGGACCTTGTAAAAAAGAAGCTGGAAAAATCGGCCAACCCCAATAAAGCCACTGGACCTGACTTTGTCTCACCTAAGGATCTCTATCTACTTGGTGAATCAGCCATTCACAGCCTACTACCAGTATTCAAGAAAAGCATAGACGATGCGACCTACCCAACTAACTGGAAACTCTCACGTGTTAAGCCGGTATTCAAAAAAGGAAAACCTACTGATGCAAATAACTACAGGCCTATATCACTCCTCAGCATACCAGGAAAGATTCTTGAAGACATCATAGCTCACAGCTTAGAAAACCATATTGAATCTGAAGACCTGTTAAGCCATAAACAGTGAGGTTTTCGCAAGAACTACTCTACAGAAGGTCTCCTACTCCACCTCACTGATACTTGGAAGTGGGCTTTAAATCAGGACTTTAAAGTAGGCGTCCTATTTATTGACTTCAGGAAAGCCGTTGACTCGGTGAATCATTCCATCCTCCAACAAAAGCTAAAAGCTGTCGGCTTAACAGACAACCTACTATCTTGGATTGCTAACTACATGTCAAATCGCAAGCAGTTTGTCCAAATACATGAAGACAAATCAGATCCAAGTCTTGTAAAGTATGGAGTACCGCAAGGTTCAATATTAGGACCAAGATTATTCTCACTGTATGCTAATGACTTCCCAGAATACATAACCACGGGGGATCTTTATATGTTTGCTGATGACACCACAATTTTTACAGTGGCCAAAAACATTGATGCAATCACCATGACAATGCAAGCAATACTAGATCAGGTCCTTGTCTGGTGTACTGCCAACAGGCTGACTGCTCACGACTCAAAGTCGGAAGCTCTACTAATATCAAAACAAAAATTTACTGGACCTCTACTACCCCTGAAATATGGCCAAATCACTATTGAGTACAAGACATCTTCTAAATGTCTTGGCATAACCATTGACAACAAACTCTCCTGGCAAGAACATACCAAGAGCGTCTGTAAATCCTTCAACATGAAAATAGCAGTACTGAGACGAATAAAATTTTTACCCACATCCATTCTCCAGACCATATACTTCAAGACTGTACTTCCAAGTGTCCTGTATGAAATCGTAATATGGGGATCCTGCTCCCCTACCTTGATGGAAGACATCGAGCGTGCACATATTCGGGCTACAAAACTCATCTACAAACTCCCAAAGGACACAAATGCAAATGAGTTTACAAAGCTGAAAGGTTGGTACCCAGTATATCGTACTATTACACTAAGAGACTATTAGTGGAAACTTACAAAGCATATCATGGATCTAACATTAAAGTTTTGAATAATCTGATAAAGAAGAAGAATACATCTTACAACTTAAGGAAATCAATGAACATTGAACTCCCAAGCCCAAGAACTGAAATTGGTAGACTATCTTTCAGAGCTGCTCTAGCATGGAATGCACTTCCTGACTCCATCAGAAACAGTCCTAGCGTGGAATCATTCAAAGTCAAACTTAAAAACAATAAGGACATAATGAAATCCATAAGTTTCGTTAAAGAATCCTCAATGATCAGATTTAGGCATGAGGAATTTATTTATTGAATTATATAATTGTCCAATCATTTCATAATTAATTAGTAATCGTCAAATTTATATATGTATGTACATTATTTATATTATTATTATTTATTATTAAATAAATTATTAATTTTACACTTTAGATAGGTAGTTAGGCAGGTCCACATCAGGACTTAAGTCTTGTGTTATGTAAACTAACCTGCAGAAACAAATAAACCATGTATGTATGTATGTAAATGAAGGGAGGGGGTAAAAGGGCGCACTGTCTGGATGTTAAATATGAGTACCTTTACCAATTATATCCAGTGCCCCCACTCGAGGATGCTCCACGTTCCCTGATATACAAGGTGCATATAGGCCTCGCACACTGCACTCAGGCAGAGTATTATCAACAATGTCAGTGACATTTAGCCTGCATGGCAGTTGTACATGGAAAACACTAGATAGCAATGACCTAAACCAGGTCCAGATTTGAATAACAATAGATGCCTCGTTCTACAAAGACATGTCCTTTGTAGAACGAGGCATATCTAACAATAGTTCCTATTGTACAATAGTTCCTATTGTTATTCAAATCTTGACCTGGTTTAGGTCATTGCAATCTAGTGTTTTCCGTTGTACACTGCCATTCGAACAAGAAATTAGGACCTTGTGTTCTGCTCCAATGTGATATCTATTGCCATCTTGTTGGGTAATTCATGTGGCTATATATGCACATTTAGCTCGTGTTGCTATAACGAGGTATTATGTCTTTGCACCTGTCATAATGTGTTATGAATATTACATTGTAGATACAACAAGTATGACTAGATAACACATTTATTATCCTAATATATCAATGGACATGCAACAAGTACATGTACAGTTCTGCAAAGTTTATTGTAGAATAAAGTATCTAGTAATGTTAATATAACACATCAATATTTTTGGTTGAAATTAATTTAATCTCAGCATAATTTTAGTAACTTTCAAAATGAAGTCTTTCTAACATCTCTGTATTATTTTTGTTTTTGAATTGACATTTTTTGTACTACTTTTATTTCTTGTTTACTGGAATCACTTGAATCAGATGATTATTAAACAGTAACTGTTGACTTAATTATTTTAAAAGTGGATTTAAACATCCATTTAAATGTTAAAACACTAACATACATTAGTAACTTATTACTGTCACACAGTGACTACTTTATACACTCCAACGTCTCAGCCTGATTTCTAGCATTAAAACCGGGCTCGACAATGAAGCTACTTGGTAAAAAACTAGTAATATTCTATCTACTGTTTGTTTAGGATGGGTTGGCACTTGCCAGTCATCACAGAAAGTCTTGCATTTGTTTATACTGCCGATATAGATCTTGCATATACAGGATGGGTTGGCACTTGCCAGTCATCACGGAAAGTCTTGCTTCTAGGCTTGACATCAGTGGTGTTATTATTGACATCTGTTGGTGCTCCATCTGTGGTGTCGTAGTGTTCTCCTAGGATAAACCAGCCTGTCCTGCCTCCTTCAATGGCTTCCCAAGGACACAGTATTGGCCTACCGCTTTGGTCCGAAGTGAGATAGAGGTTGGATTTCTCAGTTTTGATGAGCACGATGAGCTCATCTGGCAGACCTGATACTGGTTTGACATGGAATACAGTTGCATCGTCATCCTATATGACAAGAATATATATTTAGGTGGTGCAGCAGTGTATTCATTCAATCTGTAACCGAATCCAAGGTTTTGAGAAGGGGACATAAAATAAATCATGAATATAATTAATGAGGAAAATACAATAGAAATCATCACTGTGACTGTCTTTATACCTGATATAGATTCGTCCTAATTTGCATACAGCCTTAATTTGGATTTTCTTGGCCAAAATTATTTCAATCTTAAATATTTTTGCAGAAAATAAAAAAACGAGCAGCAGTGTTTTATATCAAGTATATATACCCGAGGCATATATAAAAGATGGGGACCTATAAAAGATGGGGACGGCCATCTAGGAGTTTATTTGGCCATTGCCTTGGAAAATGTCCAATGGGTTTTCTCCTCAATCTGTGGCTTCTTGTTGGTAAAATGCCCATGACTCTGCATGCAGGGACGAGAACATAAATGATAGCACTCTTTCCTATAGTCTACCATTCCCAACAACATATCTGCTACCAATGAGAGTACCGTAATTCAAATACTTGCTGGAAACTTTTCTTTTTTTTCCTTTGAATTTTGTAAAACACTGGATTTACTAACTCCCATACAAAAACCCATGAATGTTTGGGACCTTTTAACTGGTATAAAAGTATTATTTATTGGGAGTCCATTAGGGGTAGCCTCCTATGCAGACGTTGTGTGGCGCTTCCAACCGGAACCACCATGCAACATCTGCATAGGAGGCTAATTAGGGGGCTCCTGTATTTATTCAATAGTTATTAATAAATTACTATATGTAGTTTAGATAGTTTTAGATAGCATTTAAACAGGGAAGAGCCATTTTTCAACATGGATCTGTTTAATAAATCGTTATTATTATTATTTAATTATAACAATAAATAATTATTATTATAAGGAGTTATTCATGAATAATTACCTTTAAAACAATGGTGTTGTTGACTTCACAAACACAATACTTGACTCCATCCATGGTGATAGAAAACGTACAGGTTTCTTTTCTATTTTTGCGGGAAAATACTGAAAAAGGAAATGTTCATCATTGGTTAAAATGAAATAAGTATATAATAACAGACCTGCCAACCCCCCGAGCCCTCCAATCTTGAGACTGGGAAAAATAGGCTAAATTAGCGTGCTTTAATACCAAAAACAAAATGGCGGACTACCCTGAACATTTCCGAACCTCCCCCCCCCCCCCCCCCCCTGATAATCTGCCTGATAATCGAATAATCGAGCGTTTCACATAAAAAGACGCATATTCTGGTATTGAAAAAGATCGTTACGTTGTATTACGCAATTTCACCGTAAATCGTGTTTAGCCGGGAGATTTTGTCTTCAAACCGGGAGTTGAGGTCCAAAATCTGGAGACTCCCGGCTAAACCGGGAGAGTTGGCAGGTCTGTAATAATAATAATAGCATGAACACTAAACATGTCAAGTCTCTAGCTAGACCTATAATGGTGATAATCCATCTAAAGCCCAGTGTCCGTTAATTTGTAACTCATGAATTAATTGAGTTCTCCAAGTTAGTTAATAATAGATTTGCTGAATCTCACAGCTTAATAAATTGTCTGATTTGTAAGACTGGCAACATTTAATAGAGCCATAATAGTTGGGAAAGTGGAACTCAGCTCTTGCAGATTGCCAACACTCTTTAAAAGTTACCATAAATGGCAACAATGTTGCAATTATCCTCTTCACAGTTCCCTGCGCCATCTTGAAAGGTAGATGTGCCTTTGCATCAAAGCGAGACCAACGGTGACCTAGCTTGCAATGATAGAGACCTTTCTTAACACCTTGGACAATATTTTATTATTCACATTTCGATTCTCTGTCATTGCAACTAATAAGGTCACTGTCCATCTCGCTTCAATGCAAAGGCACGGCTACCTTTCAAGATGGTGCAGGGAACTGTGAAGGGGACTTAATTGATAAAACAACAAATTAAATTAAAATTAAATTTCTGAATTCCCCAAAAAGTTGTAACAAAATTTCTAAGAAAGTAAGAGTAATAATATTATTATTTAGAGTAGAAACAATAAAAGTGTGAAACAGTACTAACTACTGTAAGTAGTACTAAATAGAATGATGAAACAATAGAAAACAAAGGATATTTCACCAATTAGTACTTAATTTAGATTTATAGTACTAATTCACACTTTTAGTGTTTGTACTTTTTAATTATTAATCAATTTATAGTATTAGTATATAGGAAATACTACAGTTCGAGAATAACTAATGAAAAATACCATGCGTATTTGATGAAAGTGGCTTAATACCATGAGTGCGTAGCACGATATCAAGCCACTTTCATCAAATACAAGTGGTATTTTTCATTAATTCTTCGAGATCTAAGTGGTATTTCCTATTAATAACACACCTACAAAAAAATATGAGTTTCTTTATAAAGCAAAAAAAAAATCATTCCATTATAGCAAATCGCACGTAACGCAATCACAACCACAAATAATAAAATAGCACGTGCAATTTTCTTAATTTAAGAAAAAAATCCACAGTCAATCAGCCAATCAGAAACAAGTACTTTTTGTAGGTGTGTTATTAATATAACAAGACGCTCAATGAGCGTTCACTCGGGCATTGTGAAAAGGAAAATGTCAGTTGTTCGAGGAAGTACTTGAAAATGAATGCCAGTTGGTTGAAGAACAAGGACAATGTCAGCTGCGCGAGGAGAGACCTGACAATGACTGACAGTTGCGTGACGAGGGAGACTATGTATATACATGTATGTGTCGAGTTCATTTGATTTGCCTTTGAGTTCATTTGATTACCTTTTGACTTTGAGTTCAATTGATTTGATTTTGATGAGTTTGTGTAAAGGCCCCCTCTCTAGCTTCAGATCCCGAAACGTCGAGTTTGGAATCGAGTTCGGGTTCGAGTTACGGTTCGAACGTCGAATAAAACAAGGACATCTTCTTCAATACAATATAATTTCTCTGACGTCATGACAATCAGTGACAGTTGAGTGACGAGGGAGACTATTAGTCCGGTGAGTACGAACATGATACGTCTTGAGGTTGCATAGGTCAGATGGTTCCGATAACGGCCTCGCGTTTGTTTAAAAAAAAAATATTTTTAAGCGAGCTTCTAGTCCTTTTACCACTTCTAGTCATTGAACGATGAACTAGAATCCTGACCTTTTAATAGCTTGAAGATCTACAGCTGCTTTCAAAACTAAGATTCATAATCTACTTGAGTCCTGTGTCTCCTTTATCTTTTCAAATCTGCGGAGTAATCTTGAAACTCCGGATACGATTAAATACGTCGCATACTCGTCATTTTGAAGCCGAACAAAACTACTACTACTACTACTACTACCGAAATCCGCATTTTCTAACTCGGGCGGCCTGCGGCCTGGGCCCGAGTAATAATAATTATAAATACTTAGTAATGGATTAGACAGTTCCTAATGAAGTATATATGAGTCTATTTAAATACCTGTACAATCACTGTAAGATGGAGTTCCATCAAAGCATAAATTCCTATTAGGGAAAGCCTTCAAAAGAGTGCCTTGACTAGTTGTACCATGGTAAGCTTTGTAGTACGAGAACACAGTGCACAAGTTGTCTTTACCCATCTGGAATCAAAACAAAGAAAAACGTTATTAGTACAGCAACAGTCATTATGTTGGGTGGCAATCATGCATTTATGAATTTGTTATTAGAAATATAAGCTATATATTACAGTGAACTCTCTAAGATGGAGGGGGAGGAATTTGGGGGTACTTGGTCCATGTTTGGGTATAGGGGTGCTGCTGAGGGTTTGAAACCCTGACCCTGTTTAGGACAAAGAAATCTAAAATTCCTATTCCCTGTCTTAAGGACAATACCCTCTATTTTAGGACCCCATTTAGGACAATCACAAAGGATAAAATACACACTGTCTTCTTTTACACAATTTTAATGCATTTTACTGGCAATTGCAATAAGCAAATCATGTTTGGTGGGTCTCGGATCACTAAATACCGGATAAAACCATTTTAATGACAGCAATTGTGTATTGTCATACCCTGTTTAGGACAGGATCAGACCTTGTTTAGGACAGACAAACATAAAATTATATACCCCATTCAGGACACTGCATGAGAGACCAAAAACCATACCCTGTCCAGCGGCACGTCCCCGTATAGCCCATATATGGGAGTAACTGCCCCTCCCCCCAACCGGGATGTACAGTGAAACAATTAGTTTTTGGCAGGGAACAGCATATGGTGTCTGTCTTAGAAAGGTGTCCGTCTTATTGAGGTGTCCGTTAGGTGAGAGTTAGCCTGCGTAGCGGTGCTATTGGGGGAGGGGGGAATGGGAAAGGGGAAAAAAAGGAGAGGGAAGAGGGGGAGGGAGCGCCTTTTCCCCCTTTTTCCCTTTCCCCCTCCCACCAGAGCGCCGCTACGCAGGCTAGGTGAGAGTTCACTGTAACATACATACAAGCTCAAATGTCTTCTTTCTCGGAACTGAATATGTATGGGAGCGCCGCTACGCAGGCTAGGTGAGAGTTCACTGTAACATACATACAAGCTCAAATGTCTTCTTTCTCGGAACTGAATATGTATGGGAGCGCCGCTACGCAGGCTAGGTGAGAGTTCACTGTAACATACATACAAGCTCAAATGTCTTCTTTCTCGGAACTGAATATGTATGGGAGCGCCGCTACGCAGGCTAGGTGAGAGTTCACTGTAACATACATACAAGCTCAAATGTCTTCTTTCTCGGAACTGAATATGTATGGGAGCGCCGCTACGCAGGCTAGGTGAGAGTTCACTGTAACATACATACAAGCTCAAATGTCTTCTTTCTCGGAACTGAATATGTATGCGCAAATAAAGATATGAAATATTTAATACATTTTCGTGAAATACGGCTGTTCTTTCGAGCCACATCTGCTCGAACAACTGAAGAAATGAATGTCTTGATCACACGCGAAGCAATTGGAGTCCATTGAGGGAAATCACCGTCCTTCATCATGGTCGATGACGACATCATCTCGTACTCGAAGAATATTCCTTCTTTTCTCAAAACTATTATTATTATTGAACGTACCTCAGGATAAATAAATAAACTTT
>JAUJYZ010000239.1:0-42500 GCA_033675265.1 Actinostola sp. cb2023 | reverse complement strand
AAACCATACATTCATTGTAAAATTTTGGCTGGACAACACAATTTCAAAGGTTTATAATTCCGACAGAATTCACTCAAATCACATCAAACTTTGCACAGATGCTAATTTCAACATGTTGTTTCATGTCATAAACTTAATTTCCTAATTGCATTAATTATAATAAACTCGTTCCCAGTCCCCTGCTCGTTTAGGTAATGGCTACATGTTGGTGGTACAAACTAGAGAAGCTAATGAGGAATGCTTTGTTATTGGGGCACCAACATGACTGCCATGATAGTTCAATTCTGATTTTAATGAGTTATAAAAACCGGAAATCAGAAATTGAAATGATAATTTTCGAATATCTGGCATCAACAAAAATAAAAAATGGTGATACAGCAGTTTTTCAAAAAAATCGTGTCGCCTGTGCAATCAAAAAATCACTCGTGTAGCCGCGGCTTTAAGGAGAGGGGTCACGTGACCTCTAGTGCAAGTCCCCTATTGAATTGTACTTGCATTCATAGTAGCTGCTTAAATCACTGTTTTATTATTAATTAAGTAGTTGCAGAAAATGGACTCCAAGTCGTCATTACCAATGAGAAAGATGCACCAGTCCATCGTCAAGTTGGACAACCCCTCTCTCTAAACTGCAGTGTGACGCCTAACAAGAGACCACCTCCCATTATTACGTGGTATAAGAATGGTAAAGTCCAGTCATTTACTAATACATCTGAACAGTGGCTGGTCAACGATGTCTATAACACTACACCAGCTGACAGCGGGTACTACAAGTGTGAAGCGAAGTACCAGGAAGAGAGGGAAAGTGCTGTAATCTTTGTCAATGTTGAAGGTAGCTATCATAAAAGGATTGTACACGCACTTCAGAATAAAAGCATCCTATATAATCCTGGGGGGTTCCCACGTGAATGCAGCAGGGATGATTGTTGGATGCATGGTGGTGGTGGTGGTGATGATGCTAAGCTGTGGTGATAATGATAGTGATGATGAATAGTGACCATGCATGGTGGTGGTACATACATACATAAACTTTATTAATGTGTCAAGACTTCTAGAGTACCACAAGTGGTTCACTAATCGGGGACACTTAATTAAGACACAATTACATTTGATGATGGTGATGATGGTAGCTGTGGTGATAATGATGGTGATGATGAATAGTGGC
The DNA here is from genome assembly GCA_033675265.1 of Actinostola sp. cb2023. Taxonomy (NCBI): domain Eukaryota; kingdom Metazoa; phylum Cnidaria; class Anthozoa; order Actiniaria; family Actinostolidae; genus Actinostola; species Actinostola sp. cb2023. The sequence continues at coordinate 41,338 of JAUJYZ010000239.1, read as the reverse complement.
CATGCATGGTGGTGGTGGTGGTGGTGATCGATAGTAGCTGTGGTGATAATGATGGTGATGATGAATAGTGGCCATGCATGATGATGATGGTAGCAGTGGTGATAATGATGGTGATGATGAATAGTGGCCATGCATGATGATGATGGTAGCAGTGGTGATAATGATGGTGATAATGAATAGTGGCCATGCATGACGATGATGGTAGCTGTGGTGATAATGATGGTGATAATGAATAGTGGCCATGCATGATGATGATGGTAGCTGTGGTGATAATGATGGTGATGATGAATAGTGGCCATGCATGGTGGTGGTGGTGGTGATAGTAGCTGTGGTGATAATGATGGTGATGATGAATAGTGGCCATGCATGGTGGTGGTGGAGGTGATGATGGTAGCTGTGGTGATAATGATGGCGATGATGAATAGTGGCCATGCATGGTGGTGGTGGTGGTGGTGATAGTAGCTGTAGTGATAATGATGGTGATGATGAATAGTGGCCATGCATGATGATGATGGTAGCTGTGGTGATAATGATGGTGATAATGAATAGTGGCCATGCATGATGATGATGGTAGCTGTGGTGATAATGATGGTGATGATGAATAGTGGCCATGCATGGTGGTGGTGGAGGTGATGATGGTAGCTGTGGTGATAATGATGGCGATGATGAATAGTGGCCATGCATGGTGGTGGTGGTGGTGATAGTAGCTGTAGTGATAATGATGGTGATGATGAATAGTGGCCATGCATGGTGGTGGTGGTAGCTGTGGTGATAATGATGGTGATGATGAATAGTGGCCATGCATGATGATGATGGTAGCTGTGGTGATAATGATGGTGATAATGAATAGTGGCCATGCATGATGATGATGGTAGCTGTGGTGATAATGATGGTGATGATGAATAGTGGCCATGCATGGTGGTGGTGGTGGTGGTGATCGATAGTAGCTGTGGTGATAATGATGGTGATGATGAATAGTGGCCATGCATGATGATGATGGTAGCAGTGGTGATAATGATGGTGATGATGAATAGTGGCCATGCATGGTGGTGGTGGTAGCTGTGGTGATAATGATGGTGATAATGAATAGTGGCCATGCATGATGATGATGGTAGCTGTGGTGATAATGATGGTGATAATGAATAGTGGCCATGCATGATGATGATGGTAGCTGTGGTGATAATGATGGTGATGATGAATAGTGGCCATGCATGGTGGTGGTGGTGGTGATAGTAGCTGTGGTGATAATGATGGTGATGATGAATAGTGGCCATGCATGGTGGTGGTGGAGGTGATGATGGTAGCTGTGGTGATAATGATGGCGATGATGAATAGTGACCATGCATGGTGGTGGTGGTGGTGGTGGTGGTGATAGTAGCTGTAGTGATAATGATGGTGATGATGAATAGTGGCCATGCATGGTGGTGGTGGTAGCTGTGGTGATAATGATGGTGATGATGAATAGTGGCCATGCATGATGATGATGGTAGCAGTGGTGATAATGATGGTGATGATGAATAGTGGCCATGCATGGTGGTGGTAGTGGTGATAGTAGCTGTGGTGATAATGATGGTGATGATGAATAGTGGCCATGCATGGTGGTGGTAGTGGTGATAGTAGCTGTGGTGATAATGATGGTGATGATGAATAGTGGCCATGCATGGTGGTGGTGGAGGTGATGATGGTAGCTGTGGTGATAATGATGGCGATGATGAATAGTGGCCATGCATGGTGGTGGTGGTGGTGATAGTAGCTGTAGTGATAATGATGGTGATGATGAATAGTGGCCATGCATGGTGGTGGTGGTAGCTGTGGTGATAATGATGGTGATGATGAATAGTGGCCATGCATGATGATGATGGTAGCAGTGGTGATAATGATGGTGATGATGAATAGTGGCCATGCATGGTGGTGGTAGTGGTGATAGTAGCTGTGGTGATAATGATGGTGATGATGAATAGTGGCCATGCATGGTGGTGGTAGTGGTGATAGTAGCTGTGGTGATAATGATGGTGATGATGAATAGTGGCCATGCATGGTGGTGGTGGAGGTGATGATGGTAGCTGTGGTGATAATGATGGTGATGATGAATAGTGGCCATGCATGGTGGTGGTGGTGGTGATAGTAGCTGTGGTGATAATGATGGTGATGATGAATAGTGGCCATGCATGGTGGTGGTGGAGGTGATGATGGTAGCTGTGGTGATAATGATGGTGATAATGAATAGTGGCCATGCATGATGATGATGGTAGCTGTGGTGATAATGATGGTGATGATGAATAGTGGCCATGCATGGTGGTGGTGGTAGCTGTGGTGATAATGATGGTGATGATGAATAGTGGCCATGCATGATGATGATGGTAGCAGTGGTGATAATGATGGTGATGATGAATAGTGGCCATGCATGGTGGTGGTAGTGGTGATAGTAGTAGCTGTGGTGATAATGATGGTGATGATGAATAGTGGCCATGCATGGTGGTGGTAGTGGTGATAGTAGCTGTGGTGATAATGATGGTGATGATGAATAGTGGCCATGCATGGTGGTGGTGGAGGTGATGATGGTAGCTGTGGTGATAATGATGGTGATGATGAATAGTGGCCATGCATGGTGGTGGTGGTGGTGATAGTAGCTGTGGTGATAATGATGGTGATGATGAATAGTGGCCATGCATGGTGGTGGTGGAGGTGATGATGGTAGCTGTGGTGATAATGATGGTGATAATGAATAGTGGCCATGCATGATGATGATGGTAGCTAGCTGTGGTGATAATGATGGTGATGATGAATAGTGGCCATGCATGGTGGTGGTGGTGGTGGTGATCGATAGTAGCTGTGGTGATAATGATGGTGATGATGAATAGTGGCCATGCATGATGATGATGGTAGCAGTGGTGATAATGATGGTGATGATGAATAGTGGCCATGCATGGTGGTGGTGGTAGCTGTGGTGATAATGATGGTGATAATGAATAGTGGCCATGCATGATGATGATGGTAGCTGTGGTGATAATGATGGTGATAATGAATAGTGGCCATGCATGATGATGATGGTAGCTGTGGTGATAATGATGGTGATGATGAATAGTGGCCATGCATGGTGGTGGTGGTGGTGGTGATCGATAGTAGCTGTGGTGATAATGATGGTGATGATGAATAGTGGCCATGAATAGTGGCCATGCATGATGATGATGGTAGCAGTGGTGATAATGATGGTGATGATGAATAGTGGCCATGCATGGTGGTGGTGGTAGCTGTGGTGATAATGATGGTGATAATGAATAGTGGCCATGCATGATGATGATGGTAGCTGTGGTGATAATGATGGTGATAATGAATAGTGGCCATGCATGATGATGATGGTAGCTGTGGTGATAATGATGGTGATGATGAATAGTGGCCATGCATGGTGGTGGTGGTGGTGATAGTAGCTGTGGTGATAATGATGGTGATGATGAATAGTGGCCATGCATGGTGGTGGTGGAGGTGATGATGGTAGCTGTGGTGATAATGATGGCGATGATGAATAGTGGCCATGCATGGTGGTGGTGGTGGTGGTGGTGGTGATAGTAGCTGTAGTGATAATGATGGTGATGATGAATAGTGGCCATGCATGGTGGTGGTGGTAGCTGTGGTGATAATGATGGTGATGATGAATAGTGGCCATGCATGATGATGATGGTAGCAGTGGTGATAATGATGGTGATGATGAATAGTGGCCATGCATGGTGGTGGTAGTGGTGATAGTAGCTGTGGTGATAATGATGGTGATGATGAATAGTGGCCATGCATGGTGGTGGTAGTGGTGATAGTAGCTGTGGTGATAATGATGGTGATGATGAATAGTGGCCATGCATGGTGGTGGTGGAGGTGATGATGATGGTAGCTGTGGTGATAATGATGGCGATGATGAATAGTGGCCATGCATGGTGGTGGTGGTGGTGATAGTAGCTGTAGTGATAATGATGGTGATGATGAATAGTGGCCATGCATGGTGGTGGTGGTAGCTGTGGTGATAATGATGGTGATGATGAATAGTGGCCATGCATGATGATGATGGTAGCAGTGGTGATAATGATGGTGATGATGAATAGTGGCCATGCATGGTGGTGGTAGTGGTGATAGTAGCTGTGGTGATAATGATGGTGATGATGAATAGTGGCCATGCATGGTGGTGGTAGTGGTGATAGTAGCTGTGGTGATAATGATGGTGATGATGAATAGTGGCCATGCATGGTGGTGGTGGAGGTGATGATGGTAGCTGTGGTGATAATGATGGTGATGATGAATAGTGGCCATGCATGGTGGTGGTGGTGGTGATAGTAGCTGTGGTGATAATGATGGTGATGATGAATAGTGGCCATGCATGGTGGTGGTGGAGGTGATGATGGTAGCTGTGGTGATAATGATGGTGATGATGAATAGTGGCCATGCATGGTGGTGGTGGATGATGATGATGTGTGATAATGATGGTGATGATGAATAGTGGCCATGCATGGTGGTGGTGGTGGTGATAGTAGCTGTGGTGATAATGATGGTGATGATGAATAGTGGCCATGCATGGTGGTGGTGGAGGTGATGATGGTAGCTGTGGTGATAATGATGGTGATAATGAATAGTGGCCATGCATGATGATGATGGTAGCTGTGGTGATAATGATGGTGATGATGAATAGTGGCCATGCATGGTGGTGGTGGTGGTGGTGATCGATAGTAGCTGTGGTGATAATGATGGTGATGATGAATAGTGGCCATGCATGCATGATGATGATGGTAGCAGTGGTGATAATGATGGTGATGATGAATAGTGGCCATGCATGGTGGTGGTGGTAGCTGTGGTGATAATGATGGTGATAATGAATAGTGGCCATGCATGATGATGATGGTAGCTGTGGTGATAATGATGGTGATAATGAATAGTGGCCATGCATGATGATGATGGTAGCTGTGGTGATAATGATGGTGATGATGAATAGTGGCCATGCATGGTGGTGGTGGTGGTGGTGATCGATAGTAGCTGTGGTGATAATGATGGTGATGATGAATAGTGGCCATGAATAGTGGCCATGCATGATGATGATGGTAGCAGTGGTGATAATGATGGTGATGATGAATAGTGGCCATGCATGGTGGTGGTGGTAGCTGTGGTGATAATGATGGTGATAATGAATAGTGGCCATGCATGATGATGATGGTAGCTGTGGTGATAATGATGGTGATAATGAATAGTGGCCATGCATGATGATGATGGTAGCTTGGTGATAATGATGGTGATGATGAATAGTGGCCATGCATGGTGGTGGTGGTGGTGATAGTAGCTGTGGTGATAATGATGGTGATGATGAATAGTGGCCATGATGGTGGTGGTGGATGATGGTAGCTGTGGTGATAATGATGGCCATGCAGTGGCCATGCATGGTGGTGGTGGTGGTGGTGGTGTTGATAGTAGCTGTAGTGATAATGATGGTGATGATGAATAGTGGCCATGCATGGTGGTGGTGGTGCTGTGGTGATAATGATGGTGATGATGAATAGTGGCCAGCATGATGTGGTGATAATGATGGTGATGATGAATAGTGGCCATGCATGGTGGTGGTGGTAGCTGTGGTGATAATGATGGTGATGATGAATAGTGGCCATGCATGATGATGAATAGTGGCTGTGGTGATGATGGTAGCTGTGGTGATAATGATGGTGATGATGAATAGTGGCCATGCATGATGATGATGGTAGCTGTGGTGATAATGATGGTGATGATGAATAGTGGCCATGCATGGTGGTGGTGGTGGTGATGATAGCTGTGGTGATAATGATGGTGATGATGAATAGTGGCCATGCATGGTGGTGGTGGTGTGGTGATAGTAGCTGTGGTGATATGATGGTGATGATGAATAGTGGCCATGCATGGTGGTGGTGGTAGCTGTGGTGATAATGATGGTGATGGTGAGTGTGATGATGATGATGATGTGATGATGATGATGGTAGTGATGGTGATGATGAATAGTGGCCATGCATGGTGGTGGTGGTGGTGATAGTAGCTGTGGTTAATGAAATGATGGTGATGATGATGATGGCCATGCATGGTGGTGGTGGAGGTGATGATGGTAGCTGTGGTGATAATGATGGTGATGATGAATAGTGGCCATGCATGGTGGTGGTGGTGGTGGTGGTAGCTGATAGTGGTGATAATGATGGTGATGATGAATAGTGGCCATGCATGGTGGTGGTGGTAGCTGTGGTGATAATGATGGTAGCTGTGGTGATAATGATGGTGATGATGATGATGAATAGTGGCCATGCATGGTGGTGGTAGTGGTGATAGTAGCTGTGGTGATAATGATGGTGATGATGAATAGTGGCCATGCATGGTGGTGGTGGGTGATAGTAGCTGTGGTGATAATGATGGTGATGATGAATAGTGGCCATGCATGGTGGTGGTGGAGGTGATGATGGTAGCTGTGGTGATAATGATGGCGATGATGAATAGTGGCCATGCATGGTGGTGGTGGTGGTGATAGTAGCTGTAGTGATAATGATGGTGATGATGAATAGTGGCCATGCATGGTGGTGGTGGTAGCTGTGGTGATAATGATGGTGATGATGAATAGTGGCCATGCATGATGATGATGGTAGCAGTGGTGATAATGATGGTGATGATGAATAGTGGCCATGCATGGTGGTGGTAGTGGTGATAGTAGCTGTGGTGATAATGATGGTGATGATGAATAGTGGCCATGCATGGTGGTGGTAGTGGTGATAGTAGCTGTGGTGATAATGATGGTGATGATGAATAGTGGCCATGCATGGTGGTGGTGGAGGTGATGATGGTAGCTGTGGTGATAATGATGGTGATGATGAATAGTGGCCATGCATGGTGGTGGTGGTGGTGATAGTAGCTGTGGTGATAATGATGGTGATGATGAATAGTGGCCATGCATGGTGGTGGTGGAGGTGATGATGGTAGCTGTGGTGATAATGATGGTGATGATGAATAGTGGCCATGCATGGTGGTGGTGGTGGAGGTGATGATGGTAGCTGTGGTGATAATGATGGTGATGATGAATAGTGGCCATGCATGGTGGTGGTGGTGGAGGTGATGATGGTAGCTGTGGTGATAATGATGGTGATGATGAATAGTGGCCATGCATGGTGGTGGTGATAGTAGCTGTGGTGATAATGATGGTGATGATGAATAGTGGCCATGCATGGTGGTGGAGGTGATGATGGTAGCTGTGGTGATAATGATGGTGATGATGAATAGTGGCCATGCATGATGATGATGGTAGCAGTGGTGATAATGATAGTGATGATGAATAGTGGCCATGCATGATGATGATGGTAGTTGTGGTGATAATGATGGTGATGATGAATAGTGGCCATGCATGGTTGTGGTGGTGATAGTAGCTGTGGTGATAATAATGGTGATGATGAATAGTGGCCATGCATGGTGGTGGTGGTGATGATGGTAGCTGTGGTGATAATGATGGTGATGATGAATAGTAGCATGCATGGTGGTGATGGTGATGGCAGCTGTGGTGATAATGAATAAAGTTGATGGTGGTATTAAATGATTTGATGGTGTAGATGACATACAATGTACATGTAATAATGATGATGATGATCACAAAACAGTGCTCTTTTTCAACGCCATCTTAATGGCAGTATTATTATACAACATCTGGTTTTCTCTTCAGGAAAACCTGTCCTGCTTGATTGTTGTGGCTTGATTACTGGAAACCCTATGTACATAATGGCTTCCAACACGCTGGCACTGAAGTGTCATGGGGTTGGATGGCCACAGCCCTCTTTCCGTTGGCTTTATGACGGAAATGAAATAAAAGAACGTACTGGTGAGGCATCAGGGAAATTCACGTTGCAAAGTTTACAAAATGGTCTGATATTAACAGTATTTGGAATAAGGAAACGAGACGAAGGAAAATACAGTTGTGAAGCAAAGAACTCCTTTGGAACGGATACTCACACTATAAGGGTTAGAGTATTTGGTTAGTAGATCGATCGAATTCAATTTTGTAATGTACTGTCTCAGACATATGTTATGAAATATGCTATGACATATGTATCTCTGCCTTCGTTGAATAGCCAGCCCACTTTTGATATCTGCTCTCCTTGTTGTCACGCACATATATATATATAGGTTTCAGTGCAAGGCTCCTGGAATAACTAAATTTATTCTTTTATCTTTTCACGAATCAGTGAGCATTATTCCCCGGGGCCTTGCTCCGAAACTATCGTATGCAACTAGTGAAGCATATATCAAAAGTCGACCATTCCACTGCATATATCTTTAGCAACAAATACCGTCAAACAAGCTAAGTGAACATTTATTTATGCAACGTCTATTCCAGGTCAAGGAGGTAACGATGACCCAGAGATAACAACCGTGCAGTCCCGTGTGCATGCCAGCATTGGACAACCTAATGTTACTCTAAGTTGTAGCGGTGAAAGAGTGCGCAAGTTGGATGCAGATACATTGTGGTTTTATAATGGCAAAGAGCTGGTACAAGACGATGTCAATAATACACGCTTCACATTTACTACACATTATTATGACCAGCGAACTTTGGGTGTACCCCGGAAGGTCAGAATGTTGCTCACCATAAACAATGTAACCCATGCTGATCGTGGGAATTACACGTGTGGTATCTTTGTCAATGACAAAGTCGCCAATGCTACAATTGTATTAACTGTTGGAACAAGTGGTAAGTGGAAAGAGTTGTGTGTGCATGCATGGTTTGCAGGCCTGTAGCCAGACCAAAATCTCTTCCGAGGCACTTTTGCCAATGCAGCCGAAATAAATAATTAAAATGTAAACTGTAACCGTGACGTTAATTCAGTTTAAAAAAAAGTAAGGGATGTTTTTCCAGGGCAACTGCCTCGGCTTGCCTCATACTGGCTATGGGCCTGAGGTTTAGTTAGTTTAAATGAATGATGAGGGTGTTAGGGCCAAAAATGGTGTCGATGATAATGAGGTGTGAGCTAGGTGACCATAATATAGTGCTCAAAATATACATATTAATTTATTATTATTATTATTATTATTATTATTATTATTATTGTTATTATATTATTGTTTTGATTGTTTGTCAATACAGCATCAATTAAACCAAAGCCACGCATTCCTAATGCACTACAGATTCCAGAGATTGTGGCACTTGCCATTGCAACAGTCTTTGTTGTTGGTGTCGTTGTTGTTGCTGTCGCCATCTTTTATAGAAAGATGAAGAAGAAAATTGAACCTCCAAGTAAGTAACAATACAGTGCATATATAGGTGTAATGATAATAATAATAATGTATATTATATAGATTATTATTATTATCTTGATAAGTAGGGATTTTGTAATGCATATCAATACAAAACTAGGCGATAATATACTAAGTTTCGGCGTCACAGATGCCATTATCAAGTGATTGTTAATGAACAAAGGTGTGGTTTATAAAGCATCAAGATGAATAACAATAAATTATTAAATGAACAGTTATTATTATTATTATTATAGCTAATTAATAACTAAATTGATTAAAGGAGAACTCCACTATTTTACGATCTTTTTATATATGATAGGTATTATGACACTTAACTTGTTTGCAAAGTTTCATTGTCCTACCTTGCAATAAAGTCGAGAAATAATTCTTGGAAGTAACGATAAATCGCTGACATGGAGGCCGCCATCTTGAACACTCTTCTGAATCTGCAAGCAGTCAGCGGCTATCTATCGTGACGTCACTGCGCGCTCGGTGCCTGGGGCATTAGCGCGAAATACGAAAAAAATAGCTGTAGTCGCTTTCTTATCGTACTTCTTTGGTTTATAAATCGAGATTTAAAAGCCAGATGCCGCATTGCATGGTCCCTGGATTTATAAACCAAAGAAGTACGATAAGAAAGCGACTACAGCTATTTTTTTCGTATTTCGCGCTAATGCCCCAGGCACCGAGCGCGCAGTGACGTCACGATAGATAGCCGCTGACTGCTTGCAGATTCAGAAGAGTGTTCAAGATGGCGGCCTCCATGTCAGCGATTTATCGTTACTTCCAAGAATTATTTCTCGACTTTATTGCAAGGTAGGACAATGAAACTTTGCAAACAAGTTAAGTGTCATAATACCTATCATATATAAAAAGATCGTAAAATAGTGGAGTTCTCCTCAAAAACGCAAAAACAAAATACTAAAAATTGCGTTAGGGTTAAAAATTGCATTTGTGTTCCTTATAAATTTAGTTTCAAATTAAAGTTGAAACTCATCAAATTAATAACTAATTCAGCCAATCAAAACACTCATACCCAGTCTTCCAATGTATTTGCCACAGACCGGATATTATGTTAAATTTTTTTTTTTCATGAATGTTTTTTATCCTGATCAACAGACGTTCCAAAAGGTCCATTCAGGTATGGTGCCTTCATCACTTACAGTAGTTATGACTATGGGTGGGTCGAAGCAAACTTACTGCCGCTACTGAAACAGAACGACATCGAGGTTTGCATTCATTTTCGTAACTTTGACATTGGAATGCTGCTGGAAGAGAACATGGTGAACTCCGTGTACAGCAGCAGGGTTGTCATTGTGGTCATGTCTAGGAGCTACATGAAGAGTAAATACTGTCGATCGGAACTTGACTATGCCATCCACCGCACTGTGGAGGAACCCGATGCCAACCCGCTAATAACATTGCGAATTGACAAGCAGCTCAAGGACAGTCAACTCCCCAGAGCAATCAGGAACAAGACATTTCTGGATGTTACAAGTGACGTCGAGAAGGACATTTGGAGAGAGAGGTTGTTGATGCACGTGAAGGGAAAAGCAGATCAAAATCGAAATGTTTTAGAGAACGAGGAACACAGTTTGAATAGTGAAGTTGATGCTGAACAGTCGGCATTGCTGGACCCAGGACAGGACAGTAATGTCACTCGTGTTGTATAAATACTGAACAAGTGACATTGCTGGACCCAGGACAGGACAGTAATGTCACTCGTGTTGTATAAATACTGAACAAGCGGCATTGCTGGACCCAGGACACGACAGTAATGTCACTCGTGTTGTATAAATACTGAACAAGCGGCATTGCTGGACCCAGGACAGGACAGTAATGTCACTCGTGTTGTATAAATACTGAACAAGTGGCATTGCTGGACCCAGGACAGGACAGTAATGTCACTCGTGTTGTATAAATACTGAACAAGTGGCATTGCTGGACCCAGGACAGGACAGTAATGTCACTCGTGTTGTATAAATACTGAACAAGTGGCATTGCTGGACCAGGACAGGACAGTAATGTCACTCGTGTTGTATAAATACTGAACAAGTGACATTGCTGGACCCAGGACAGGACAGTAATGTCACTCGTGTTGTATAAATACTGAACAAGCGGCATTGCTGGACCCAGGACACGACAGTAATGTCACTCGTGTTGTATAAATACTGAACAAGCGGCATTGCTGGACCCAGGACACGACAGTAATGTCACTCGTGTTGTATAAATACTGAACAAGTGGCATTGCTGGACCCAGGACAGGACAGTAATGTCACTCGTGTTGTATAAATACTGAACAAGTGGCATTGCTGGACCCAGGACAGGACAGTAATGTCACTCGTGTTGTATAAATACTGAACAAGTGGCATTGCTGGACCCAGGACAGGACAGTAATGTCACTCGTGTTGTATAAATACTGAACAAGTGACATTGCTGGACCCAGGACAGGACAGTAATGTCACTCGTGTTGTATAAATACTGAACAAGCGGCATTGCTGGACCCAGGACAGGACAGTAATGTCACTCGTGTTGTATAAATACTGAACAAGTGGCATTGCTGGACCCAGGACAGGACAGTAATGTCACTCGTGTTGTATAAATACTGAACAAGCGGCATTGCTGGACCCAGGACACGACAGTAATGTCACTCGTGTTGTATAAATACTGAACAAGTGACATTGCTGGACCCAGGACAGGACAGTAATGTCACTCGTGTTGTATAAATACTGAACAAGCGGCATTGCTGGACCCAGGACAGGACAGTAATGTCACTCGTGTTGTATAAATACTGAACAAGCGGCATTGCTGGACCCAGGACAGGACAGTAATGTCACTCGTGTTGTATAAATACTGAACAAGCGGCATTGCTGGACCCAGGACAGGACAGTAATGTCACTCGTGTTGTATAAATACTGAACAAGTGGCATTGCTGGACCCAGGACAGGACAGTAATGTCACTCGTGTTGTATAAATACTGAACAAGCGGCATTGCTGGACCCAGGACAGGACAGTAATGTCACTCGTGTTGTATAAATACTGAACAAGCGGCATTGCTGGACCCAGGACAGGACAGTAATGTCACTCGTGTTGTATAAATACTGAACAAGTGGCATTGCTGGACCCAGGACAGGACAGTAATGTCACTCGTGTTGTATAAATACTGAACAAGCGGCATTGCTGGACCCAGGACAGGACAGTAATGTCACTCGTGTTGTATAAATACTGAACAAGTGGCATTGCTGGACCCAGGACAGGACAGTAATGTCACTCGTGTTGTATAAATACTGAACAAGTGACATTGCTGGACCCAGGACAGGACAGTAATGTCACTCGTGTTGTATAAATACTGAACAAGTGACATTGCTGGACCCAGGACAGGACAGTAATGTCACTCGTGTTGTATAAATACTGAACAAGTGGCATTGCTGGACCCAGGACAGGACAGTAATGTCACTCGTGTTGTATAAATACTGAACAAGTGACATTGCTGGACCCAGGACAGGACAGTAATGTCACTCGTGTTGTATAAATACTGAACAAGCGGCATTGCTGGACCCAGGACAGGACAGTAATGTCACTCGTGTTGTATAAATACTGAACAAGTGGCATTGCTGGACCCAGGACAGGACAGTAATGTCACTCGTGTTGTATAAAAATACTGAACAAGCGGCATTGCTGGACCCAGGACACAGACAGTAATGTCACTCGTGTTGTATAAATACTGAACAAGTGACATTGCTGGACCCAGGACAGGACAGTAATGTCACTCGTGTTGTATAAATACTGAACAAGCGGCATTGCTGGACCCAGGACAGGACAGTAATGTCACTCGTGTTGTATAAATACTGAACAAGCGGCATTGCTGGACCCAGGACAGGACAGTAATGTCACTCGTGTTGTATAAATACTGAACAAGCGGCATTGCTGGACCCAGGACAGGACAGTAATGTCACTCGTGTTGTATAAATACTGAACAAGTGGCATTGCTGGACCCAGGACAGGACAGTAATGTCACTCGTGTTGTATAAATACTGAACAAGCGGCATTGCTGGACCCAGGACAGGACAGTAATGTCACTCGTGTTGTATAAATACTGAACAAGCGGCATTGCTGGACCCAGGACAGGACAGTAATGTCACTCGTGTTGTATAAATACTGAACAAGCGGCATTGCTGGACCCAGGACAGGACAGTAATGTCACTCGTGTTGTATAAATACTGAACAAGCGGCATTGCTGGACCCAGGACAGGACAGTAATGTCACTCGTGTTGTATAAATACTGAACAAGTGACATTGCTGGACCCAGGACACGACAGTAATGTCACTCGTGTTGTATAAATACTGAACAAGCGGCATTGCTGGACCCAGGACAGGACAGTAATGTCACTCGTGTTGTATAAATACTGAACAAGCGGCATTGCTGGACCCAGGACAGGACAGTAATGTCACTCGTGTTGTATAAATACTGAACAAGTGGCATTGCTGGACCCAGGACACGACAGTAATGTCACTCGTGTTGTATAAATACTGAACAAGCGGCATTGCTGGACCCAGGACACGACAGTAATGTCACTCGTGTTGTATAAATACTGAACAAGTGGCATTGCTGGACCCAGGACAGGACAGTAATGTCACTCGTGTTGTATAAATACTGAACAAGCGGCATTGCTGGACCCAGGACACGACAGTAATGTCACTCGTGTTGTATAAATAATACTGAACAAGTGGCATTGCTGGACCCAGGACAGGACAGTAATGTCACTCGTGTTGTATAAATACTGAACAAGTGGCATTGCTGGACCCAGGACACGACAGTAATGTCACTCGTGTTGTATAAATACTGAACAAGTGACATTGCTGGACCCAGGACAGGACAGTAATGTCACTCGTGTTGTATAAATACTGAACAAGTGGCATTGCTGGACCCAGGACAGGACAGTAATGTCACTCGTGTTGTATAAATACTGAACAAGCGGCATTGCTGGACCCAGGACACGACAGTAATGTCACTCGTGTTGTATAAATACTGAGCAAGTGACATTGCTGGACCCAGGACAGGACAGTAATGTCACTCGTGTTGTATAAATACTGAACAAGTGGCATTGCTGGACCCAGGACAGGACAGTAATGTCACTCGTGTTGTATAAATACTGAACAAGCGGCATTGCTGGACCCAGGACACGACAGTAATGTCACTCGTGTTGTATAAATACTGAACAAGCGGCATTGCTGGACCCAGGACAGGACAGTAATGTCACTCGTGTTGTATAAATACTGAACAAGTGACATTGCTGGACCCAGGACAGGACAGTGATGTCACTCGTGTTGTATATAAATACTGAACAAGTGGCATTGCTGGACCCAGGACAGGACAGTAATGTCACTCGTGTTGTATAAATACTGAACAAGCGGCATTGCTGGACCCAGGACAGGACAGTTAATGTCACATGTATATATGGTAGTAAATCGTAACATTTCATTTTGATACTGATGAAGACCATTGATAAATGGCCAACACATTTATTTACAAAACTGACAGTGTGAACCAGGTAATAGAAGTACCGTACGCTAATAATAAAAATAATGATGGTTGTTTAACTAAAGTCACTTGCTATCACTAGTGATTGTTTTAATCATTCATTCTACTGCAGGGGCGGATCTACACTGTAGAAGCTCGAAAATGCAATTTCCATCCATTCTGGGCATCAAATGGTGGGGAAACGTGGGCGAATATGCATCGGGCCCAACTCAAAGGGGGGCCAACAGGCCCCCATGGCCCCCCTTGGATCCGCCCCTGCTACTGTACAATTGAGTTTTGAGTGTAACAAACACGGTCGTCTTCAGAAATGGGGTTCCATAGAACCCCTCTGCATCCGCTACTGCACACTGACTTGGAGCCAGCCGGCCGGTACACAATTCTTCATTGTTCCCCAAACTCACTACCACTCACCATCCATGACAGCCGAGACACTCTAAGCACAATCTTTCACTGCGGCTTAGGGAGTTGTATTCCTTTGAGAGAGAATAATTGAAGGGGTTCCCATGAAAATGGCCTAAGTGACTTTTCTGATGATTTTTAAAATGTTAAAAAATACACCTTACTGGCTTATTGATACCGGTATATAAACATGACTTGGTGATTTTTAGATTACTGGCACATAAGATTATACAGACTGTATATTTTTCCATATTTGTAATTGTTGAAAATAGGTGAATAAAGTGAATTGAATTGAGTAACTGGGGGTGTAGTGGGAGGGTGGGTGTAGCTAGTGAAATCTTATATATTGTACATTGGGGGGGGGGGGGGGGGGGGGGCAGGGAAATCTATTAGTTGTTTGAGAGGGAACCAGATGTTATTAATTTTACTTCTTCCAAAATCCTCCGATAATAACAACCTTTCACATCGACAAGCCTCGTAGGGCGTGGTCGTAATCTGATAGATGTAGGTTCGATTTGGATCCGACTATACTAATTTGGGCTTCCTGTGGTAGAATTTTCAGGCGGGAAATACCGCGGTGAGCGGGCCTGGGAACGAAGTTGGAATTTCCTCGAGAAGACGCTTTGACTCGTGAAGTGAACGAAGCGAACAGCATCAAAACAAACCTTAGCACAACTCTGTCTGTGTACTTGTAGTGCTCATCTCTTGTGTTGTGGTGAGTACATTGGATTCATTGTGTGTTTGTCACGTTTGTGTTGTGATCCACTCAGTGTTCGGATTGCTTTTACCCTGCGAGCAGAGGTTATTTTCTACTCGCTTCCTGCCGAGTAGAAAAAAAATAAGCTTATTAACTAAATAACAATTTTACAAGAATGTTGACTATTACAGTTTGAGTTTTGCCGAAAGCAACAAGCAAGGAGCTGACGACTGCAAAGAACTTTGGGAATCTCCCAATGAATTAATTTATCCGTGGTACTTGAGAAGTTATCCCTACTACATTGGCTACGAGCGTTGAATAGCAATCATTTGGAACTATTCGGCCATTTGAAAATGCATGTTGTCAAAATGTCTACCTAATAGACCTTTTGCATAAAGCCACTAATCATAATGCAGATACACACTTAGCCTCACTCAGATTCAATAAAACAATGACATTGTTGGATAGATCTTTTGTTTCGTTGAGTCAGAGTGAGGCTCAGCGTGTATCTGCATATGATTAGTGGCTTTATGCAAAAGGTCTATGAATAAATGAATAAGGAGAAAGTCCCAATGCCCTTTGCGGTCGTCAGCTTCTTGCTTGTTGCTTTCGGCCCGGACAACGATATTTGGAATAGGTGTATTATCGTGAGCAGCGAAACTAATCTTGGGTTTCCTGTGTTGAGATGGGGTTCCTGTGGTGGATTTTGATATGTACAGTGGAATAGCATGTGTACATTTTGTCTGCGCATGCGTTAGGATTCAGATTTCAAAGTACCTATTTGCATAATCGATACTTCAGCTTTTGTCATTCATGTGCCAACGATGTGCCAACCAGAGATTGATTGGCTGTTGAAACAAAACGTGTGAAAAGCTTTTGTGGAAATGGTTGGCACATTTACATCACAATGTTAATGTTTGTAAACATGAAGTATCGCTATTGTTTTGCAAAGTGCACTGCTGTGGAAGATTTAGTGATCGATCTACGTCTCTAGAATGAAGTTTTAGAAAATCATTGAAAGGAAATCAATAGTCCGCCTACTTTTGTGGTGCTGTGGATATTTTTTCCGTATAAGGGAACAAAATCTGCCAAAACAAGGCAACATTCCTGCGGAGAAGTCGGGTGAATGAGTGATACTTGGACACTTCAAATCCACCGCAAAGCAGAGGGACAATTTTTCAACTCCAACAAACAATACCTTACGAAACTAGCATGAGTGAAGCAATAAATCACGGAAGAAAATTGCTGGGGGGTGAGCTACTAAGAGAGGTTTTCTTATAATTTAGTTTGACACGTCACCAATTCAGATAAACGATTCGCAAACACAATGCTGAATATAAACTCAATGTGAATCAAACTTATTGTATATCAAACGGTTTACAGCTGATTCTAAGAAGACCAAAAAAATGAAGAATTAAGCTATCCTTTACAACTGAACTACAACACATAGAGTGTTTGTAATATGGTATACACCAGCGATGAAAATCAGTCATAATCATAACAAATACAGTGTACTGATACCATAGTACCAAAATAATACGATCTCACATCGAGGGACAATTTTTCAGCTTAAAATAAGTTCTCGAATGCAAAGAAGAAGCTTAGAATAAGTCAATTTGTGCTATTTTCGGCTGGGGGACGAGTTAATAAGTATTGTACTTTAGGTAGGAATGTTAGGAAAACACGTGCAAAAATGATAAATACCCAACTGAACCGAGCAAAATACTTTGAGAATACTTGAATGTAGAGAACTCAAATTCACAGAATGTGACCTTCAATGTGTCAGTACTAACGTTCACTGTGAAGTATCTCTTGAAAACATCTTCGATGAGAATAAACCCAAAGGACAATGTAGCTGGTTTTAGGATAACTCCTTGTTTTGGTGGATTTTGTTCCTTGATATTTTATCATCTACGAAAATTTTATCATTATACGAAAAAAAATCATCTACAGCAAAACAAAAGTAGGCAGACTATTGATTTCCTTTCAAATATTTTCTTGAACATCATTCTAGAGACGAAGATCGCTCACTAAATCTCCCACCGCAGTGCAATTTGCAAAGAAAATGGCGGCAAATCACTTTCAAATCTGAATTCTAACGCATGCGCAGACAAAATGTATGCGTAGGTGACGTAGGTGAAAACCGAGAATATATCTAAACTATCTAAACTACATTATATATAACTAAGCTACATTGTATATAATATTTCTACATATAAATAAAATTTAAAAAATTTTAATTAAAAAAAAAAGTTCTATGGGAAAAAAGGGAAATAAATAAAATAGCTGGTCGTCGTCCACACTTCTATAATCTCTATACATGTTCAATTATTGTTATTCATCTATATGTTCAAGGTACATGTAGTTTAATGGAGCAGAAGCCATCAAATTAAAGTTTGTTCTACAATGACTGCAAATTTTATACTTTATTTTACCTCACATCAACTGATTCAGGTTGGACTAAAATACTACTGTGCATAAATCTTCACCCTTATATACTTTAGTGTAGTACGTACTAATATTCAAGACTGGCTTTTGATTTTTTTTGAACGTGATGAAAAGGAAGATGTGCATCAAGCGAAATGAATTAATGTTTTATCACTCGTCAGAAATCCACATGTGTCGCCAATTTAAAACACAGGAAGCCCAAACATATAAGTGAACTTATCTCATGTCATTATTATTTGCTGAAATGTAGAATGAAGGGCAGCGCACAGCTACATTTTAACTTGCAAATAATTCAACTCACAGCACTTCACTTTCTGACTACTGCTATTTCCAGTTGAGTGCTGACTATAGTTTATTTCTTTTCTGGTAACGATTGAGACGGTCATTACTTGGATGTCTTGGAAATAAGGATCTATTTCCCAAGAGATTTGATATGGGAAAACATTACACCCAAACTGATGGGTCTAATCACATCAGATACTAGGAATGATAGATTTGATATGGGAAAACATTACACCCAAACTGATGGGTCTAATCACATCAGATACTAGGAATGATAGATTTGATATGGGAAACATTACACCCAAACTGATGGGTCTAATCACATCAGATACTAGGAATGATAGATTTGATATGGGAAAACATTACACCCAAACTGATGGGACTAATCACATCAGATACTAGGAATGATAGATTTGATATGGGAAAACATTACATCCAAACTGATGGGTCTAATCACATCAGATACTGGGAATGATAGATTTGATATGGGAAAACATTACACCCAAACTGATGGGTCTAATCACATCAGATGCTAGGAATGATAGATTTGATATGGGAAAACATTACATCCAAAAACTCATGGGTCTAATCACATCAGATACTAGGAATGATAGATTTGATATGGGCAAAAAACATTACACCCAAACTGATGGGTCTAATCACATCAGATACTAGGAATGATAGATTTGATATGGGAAAATATTACACCCAAACTGATGATGGGTCTAATCACATCAGATACTAGGAAATGATAGATTTGATATGGGAAAACATTACACCCAAACTGATGGGTCTAATCACATCAGATACTGGGAATGATAGATTTGATATGGGAAAACATTACACCCAAACTGATGGGTCTAATCACATCAGATACTAGGAATGATAGATTTGATATGGGAAAACATTACACCCAAACTGATGGGTCTAATCACATCAGATACTAGGAATGATAGATTTGATATGGGAAAACATTACACCCAAACTGATGGGTCTAATCACATCAGATACTAGGAATGATAGATTTGATATGGGAAACATTACACCCAAACTGATGGGTCTAATCACATCAGATACTAGGAATGATAGATTTGATATGGGAAAACATTACACCCAAACTGATGGGTCTAATCACATCAGATACTAGGAATGATAGATTTGATATGGGAAACATTACACCCAAACTGATGGGTCTAATCACATCAGATACTAGGAATGATAGATTTGATATGGGAAAACATTACACCCAAACTGATGGGACTAATCACATCAGATACTAGGAATGATAGATTTGATATGGGATGGGAAACATTACATCCAAACTGATGGGTCTAATCACATCAGATACTGGGAATGATAGATTTGATATGGGAAAACATTACACCCAAACTGATGGGTCTAATCACATCAGATGCTAGGAATGATAGATTTGATATGGGAAAACATTACATCCAAACTCATGGGTCTAATCACATCAGATACTAGGAATGATAGATTTGATATGGGAAAACATTACACCCAAACTGATGGGTCTAATCACATCAGATACTAGGAATGATAGATTTGATATGGGAAAATATTACACCCAAACTGATGGGTCTAATCACATCAGATACTAGGAATGATAGATTTGATATGGGAAACATTACACCCAAACTGATGGGTCTAATCACATCAGATACTGGGAATGATAGATTTGATATGGGAAACATTACACCCAAACTGATGGGTCTAATCACATCAGATACTAGGAATGATAGATTTGATATGGGAAAACATTACACCCAAACTGATGGGTCTAATCACACATCAGATACTAGGAATGATAGATTTGATATGGGAAAACATTACACCCAAACTGATGGGTCTAATCACATCAGATACTAGGAATGATAGATTTGATATGGGAAACATTACACCCAAACTGATGGGTCTAATCACATCAGATACTAGGAATGATAGATTTGATATGGGAAAACATTACACCCAAACTGATGGGACTAATCACATCAGATACTAGGAATGATAGATTTGATATGGGAAAACATTACACCCAAACTGATGGGTCTAATCACATCAGATACTGGGAATGATAGATTTGATATGGGAAACATTACACCCAAACTGATGGGTCTAATCACATCAGATACTAGGAATGATAGATTTGATATGGGAAAACATTACACCCAAACTGATGGGTCTAATCACATCAGATACTAGGAATGATAGATTTGATATGGGAAACATTACACCCAAACTGATGGGTCTAATCACATCAGATACTAGGAATGATAGATTTGATATGGGAAAACATTACACCCAAACTGATGGGACTAATCACATCAGATACTAGGAATGATAGATTTGATATGGGAAAACATTACATCCAAACTGATGGGTCTAATCACATCAGATGCTAGGAATGATAGATTTGATATGGGAAAACATTACATCCAAACTCATGGGTCTAATCACATCAGATACTAGGAATGATAGATTTGATATGGGAAAACATTACACCCAAACTGATGGGTCTAATCACATCAGATACTAGGAATGATAGATTTGATATGGGAAAATATTACACCCAAACTGATGGGTCTAATCACATCAGATACTAGGAATGATAGATTTGATATGGGAAAAACATTACACCCAAACTGATGGGTCTAATCACATCAGATACTGGGAATGATAGATTTGATATGGGAAACATTACACCCAAACTGATGGGTCTAATCACATCAGATACTAGGAATGATAGATTTGATATGGGAAAACATTACACCCAAACTGATGGGTCTAATCACATCAGATACTAGGAATGATAGATTTGATATGGGAAAACATTACACCCAAACTGATGGGTCTAATCACATCAGATACTAGGAATGATAGATTTGATATGGGAAAACATTACACCCAAACTGATGGGTCTAATCACATCAGATACTAGGAATGATAGATTTGATATGGGAAAACATTACACCCAAACTGATGGGTCTAATCACATCAGATACTAGGAATGATAGATTTGATATGGGAAAACATTACACCCAAACTGATGGGTCTAATCACATCAGATACTAGGAATGATAGATTTGATATGGGAAAACATTACACCCAAACTGATGGGTCTAATCACATCAGATACTAGGAATGATAGATTTGATATGGGAAAACATTACACCCAAACTGATGGGTCTAATCACATCAGATACTGGGAATGATAGATTTGATATGGGAAAACATTACACCCAAACTGATGGGTCTAATCACATCAGATACTAGGAATGATAGATTTGATATGGGAAAACATTACACCCAAACTGATGGGTCTAATCACATCAGATACTAGGAATGATAGATTTGATATGGGAAAACATTACACCCAAACTGATGGGTCTAATCACATCAGATACTAGGAATGATAGATTTGATATGGGAAAACATTACATCCAAACTGATGGGTCTAATCACATCAGATACTAGGAATGATAGATTTGATATGGGAAAACATTACATCCAAACTGATGGGTCTAATCACATCAGATACTGGGAATGATAGATTTGATATGGGAAAACATTACACACCCAAACTGATGGGTCTAATCACATCAGATGCTAGGAATGATAGATTTGATATGGGAAAACATTACACCCAAACTGATGGGTCTAATCACATCAGATACTAGGAATGATAGATTTGATATGGGAAAAACATTACACCCAAACTGATGGGTCTAATCACATCAGATACTAGGAATGATAGATTTGATATGGGAAAACATTACACCCAAACTGATGGGTCTAATCACATCAGATACTAATGGAATGATAGATTTGATATGGGAAAACATTACACCCAAACTGATGGGTCTAATCACATCAGATACTGGGAATGATAGATTTGATATGGGAAACATTACACCCAAACTGATGGGTCTAATCACATCAGATACTAGGAATGATAGATTTGATATGGGAAAAAACATTACACCCAAACTGATGGGTCTAATCACATCAGATACTAGGAATGATAGATTTGATATGGGAAAACATTACACCCAAACTGATGGGTCTAATCACATCAGATACTAGGAATGATAGATTTGATATGGGAAAACATTACACCCAAACTGATGGGTCTAATCACATCAGATACTAGGAATGATAGATTTGATATGGGAAAACATTACACCCAAACTGATGGGTCTAATCACATCAGATACTAGGAATGATAGATTTGATATGGGAAAACATTACACCCAAACTGATGGGTCTAATCACATCAGATACTGGGAATGATAGATTTGATATGGGAAATTACATTACACCCAAACTGATGGGTCTAATCACATCAGATACTAGGAATGATAGATTTGATATGGGAAAACATTACACCCAAACTGATGGGTCTAATCACATCAGATACTAGGAATGATAGATTTGATATGGGAAAAAATTACACCCAAACTGATGGGTCTAATCACATCAGATACTAGGAATGATAGATTTGATATGGGAAAACATTACACCCAAAACTGATGGGTCTAATCACATCAGATACTAGGAATGATAGATTTGATATGGGAAAACATTACACCCAAAACTGATGGGTCTAATCACATCAGATGCTAGGAATGATAGATTTGATATGGGAAAAACATTACACCCAAACTGATGGGTCTAATCACATCAGATACTAGGAATGATAGATTTGATATGGGAAAACATTACACCCAAACTGATGGGTCTAATCACATCAGATACTAGGAATGATAGATTTGATATGGGAAAACATTACACCCAAACTGATGGGTCTAATCACATCAGATACTAGGAATGATAGATTTGATATGGGAAAACATTACACCCAAACTGATGGGTCTAATCACATCAGATACTGGGAATGATAGATTTGATATGGGAAAACATTACACCCAAACTGATGGGTCTAATCACATCAGATACTAGGAATGATAGATTTGATATGGGAAAACATTACATTACACCCAAACTGATGGGTCTAATCACATCAGATACTAGGAATGATAGATTTGATATGGGAAAACATTACACCCAAACTGATGGGTCTAATCACATCAGATACTAGGAATGATAGATTTGATATGGGAAAACATTACACCCAAACTGATGGGTCTAATCACATCAGATACTAGGAATGATAGATTTGATATGGGAAAACATTACACCCAAACTGATGGGTCTAATCACATCAGATACTAGGAATGATAGATTTGATATGGGAAAACATTACACCCAAACTGATGGGTCTAATCACATCAGATACTAGGAATGATAGATTTGATATGGGAAAACATTACACCCAAACTGATGGGTCTAATCACATCAGATACTAGGAATGATAGATTTGATATGGGAAAACATTACACCCAAACTGATGGGTCTAATCACATCAGATACTAGGAATGATAGATTTGATATGGGAAAACATTACACCCAAACTGATGGGTCTAATCACATCAGATACTAGGAATGATAGATTTGATATGGGAAAACATTACACCCAAACTGATGGGTCTAATCACATCAGATACTAGGAATGATAGATTTGATATGGGAAAACATTACACCCAAACTGATGGGTCTAATCACATCAGATACTAGGAATGATAGATTTGATATGGGAAAACATTACACCCAAACTGATGGGTCTAATCACATCAGATACTAGGAATGATAGATTTGATATGGGAAAACATTACACCCAAACTGATGGGTCTAATCACATCAGATACTGGGAATGATAGATTTGATATGGGAAAACATTACACCCAAACTGATGGGTCTAATCACATCAGATGCTAGGAATGATAGATTTGATATGGGAAAACATTACACCCAAACTGATGGGTCTAATCACATCAGATGCTAGGAATGATAGATTTGATATGGGAAAACATTACACCCAAACTGATGGGTCTAATCACATCAGATGCTAGGAATGATAGATTTGATATGGGAAAACATTACACCCAAACTGATGGGTCTAATCACATCAGATACTAGGAATGATAGATTTGATATGGGAAAACATTACATCCAAACTGATGGGTCTAATCACATCAGATGCTAGGAATGATAGATTTGATATGGGAAAACATTACACCCAAACTGATGGGTCTAATCACATCAGATACTGGGAATGATAGATTTGATATGGGAAAACATTACACCCAAACTGATGGGTCTAATCACATCAGATGCTAGGAATGATAGATTTGATATGGGAAAACATTACACCCCAAACTGATGGGTCTAATCACATCAGATGCTAGGAATGATAGATTTGATATGGGAAAACATTACACCCAAACTGATGGGTCTAATCACATCAGATGCTAGGAATGATAGATTTGATATGGGAAAACATTACACCCAAACTGATGGGTCTAATCACATCAGATACTGGGAATGATAGATTTGATATGGGAAAACATTACACCCAAACTGATGGGTCTAATCACATCAGATGCTAGGAATGATAGATTTGATATGGGAAAACATTACACCCAAACTGATGGGTCTAATCACATCAGATACTGGGAATGATAGATTTGATATGGGAAAACATTACACCCAAACTGATGGGTCTAATCACATCAGATGCTACTGGGAATGATAGATAGATTTGATATGGGAAAACATTACACCCAAACTGATGGGTCTAATCACATCAGATACTGGGAATGATAGATTTGATATGGGAAAACATTACACCCAAACATTACACCCAAACTGATGGGTCTAATCACATCAGATGCTAGGAATGATAGATTTGATATGGGAAAACATTACACCCAAACTGATGGGTCTAATCACATCAGATACTGGGAATGATAGATTTGATATGGGAAAACATTACACCCAAACTGATGGGTCTAATCACATCAGATGCTAGGAATGATAGATTTGATATGGGAAAACATTACACCCAAACTGATGGGTCTAATCACATCAGATGCTAGGAATGATAGATTTGATATGGGAAAACATTACACCCAAACTGATGGGTCTAATCACATCAGATACTGGGAATGATAGATTTGATATGGGAAAACATTACACCCAAACTGATGGGTCTAATCACATCAGATGCTAGGAAATGATAGATTTGATATGGGAAAACATTACACCCAAACTGATGGGTCTAATCACATCAGATGCTAGGAATGATAGATTTGATATGGGAAAACATTACACCCAAACTGATGGGTCTAATCACATCAGATGCTAGGAATGATAGATTTGATATGGGAAAACATTACACCCAAACTGATGGGTCTAATCACATCAGATGCTGGGAATGATAGATTTGATATGGGAAAACATTACACCCAAACTGATGGGTCTAATCACATCAGATACTAGGAATGATAGATTTGATATGGGAAAACATTACACCCAAACTGATGGGTCTAATCACATCAGATGCTAGGAATGATAGATTTGATATGGGAAAACATTACACCCAAACTGATGGGTCTAATCACATCAGATGCTAGGAATGATAGATTTGATATGGGAAAACATTACACCCAAACTGATGGGTCTAATCACATCAGATGCTAGGAATGATAGATTTGATATGGGAAAACATTACACCCAAACTGATGGGTCTAATCACATCAGATGCTAGGAATGATAGATTTGATATGGGAAAACATTACACCCAAAAAACTGATGGGTCTAATCACATCAGATACTGGGAATGATAGATTTGATATGGGAAAACATTACACCCAAACTGGGGGTCTAATCACATCAGATGCTAGGAATGATAGATTTGATATGGGAAAACATTACACCCAAACTGATGGGTCTAATCACATCAGATGCTAGGAATGATAGATTTGATATGGGAAAACATTACACCCAAACTGATGGGTCTAATCACATCAGATGCTAGGAATGATAGATTTGATATGGGAAAACATTACACCCAAGCTGATGGGTCTAATCACATCAGATGCTAGGAATGATAGATTTGATATGGGAAAACATTACACCCAAACTGATGGGTCTAATCACATCAGATACTGGGAATGATAGATTTGATATGGGAAAACATTACACCCAAACTGATGGGTCTAATCACATCAGATGCTAGGAATGATAGATTTTGATATGGGAAAACATTACACCCAAACTGATGGGTCTAATCACATCAGATGCTAGGAATGATAGATTTGATATGGGAAAACATTACACCCAAACTGATGGGTCTAATCACATCAGATGCTAGGAATGATAGATTTGATATGGGAAAACATTACACCCAAAACTGATGGGTCTAATCACATCAGATACTGGAAATGATAGATTTGATATGGGAAAACATTACACCCAAACTGATGGGTCTAATCACATCAGATGCTAGGAATGATAGATTTGATATGGGAAAACATTACATCCAAACTGATGGGTCTAATCACATCAGATGCTAGGATGATAGTCTAATATGGGAAAACATTACACAAACTGATGGGTCTAATCACATCAGATGACTAGGAATGATAGATTTGATATGGGAAAACATTACACCCAAACTGATGGGTCTAATCACATCAGATGCTAGGAATGATAGATTTGATATGGGAAAACATTACACCCAAACTGATGGGTCTAATCACATCAGATGCTAGGAATGATAGATTTGATATGGGAAAACATTACACCCAAACTGATGGGTCTAATCACATCAGATGCTAGGAATGATAGATTTGATATGGGAAAAACATTACACCCAAACTGATGGGTCTAATCACATCAGATGCTAGGAATGATAGATTTGATATGGGAAAACTTAGGGGTCTAATCACATCAGATATGATGATAGATTTGATATGGGAAAACATTACACCCAAAACTGATGGGTCTAATCACATCAGATGCTAGGAATGATAGATTTGATATGGGAAAACATTACACCCAAACTGATGGGTCTAATCACATCAGATACTGGGAATGATAGATTTGATATGGGAAAACATTACACCCAAGCTGATGGGTCTAATCACATCAGATGCTAGGAATGATAGATTTGATATGGGAAAACATTACACCCAAACTGATGGGTCTAATCACATCAGATACTGGGAATGATAGATTTGATATGGGAAAACATTACACCCAAAACTGATGGGTCTAATCACATCAGATGCTAGGAATGATAGATTTGATATGGGAAAACATTACATCCAAACTGATGGGTCTAATCACATCAAATGCTAGGAATGATAGATTTGATATGGGAAAACATTACACCCAAGCTGATGGGTCTAATCACATCAGATGCTAGGAATGATAGATTTGATATGGGAAAACATTACACCCAACTGATGGGTCTAATCACATCAGATACTGGGAATGATAGATTTGATATGGGAAAACATTACACCCAAGCTGATGGGTCTAATCACATCAGATGCTAGGAATGATAGTTTTGATATGGGAAAAACATTACACCCAAACTGATGGGTCTAATCACATCAGATACTGGGAATGATAGATTTGATATGGGAAAAACATTACACCCAAGCTGATGGGTCTAATCACATCAGATGCTAGGAATGATAGTTTGATATGGGAAAACATTACACCCAAACTGATGGGTCTAATCACATCAGATACTGGAAATGATAGATTTGATATGGGAAAACATTACACCCAAACTGATGGGTCTAATCACATCAGATACTGGGAATGATAGATTTGATATGGGAAAACATTACACCCAAACTGATGGGTCTAATCACATCAGATGCTAGGAATGATAGATTTGATATGGGAAAACATTACACCCAAACTGATGGGTCTAATCACATCAGATCAGATGCTAGGAATGATAGATTTGATATATGGGAAAACATTACATCCAAACTGATGGGTCTAATCACATCAGATACTGGGAATGATAGATTTGATATGGGAAAACATTACATCCAAACTGATGGGTCTAATCACATCAGATGCTAGGAATGATAGATTTGATATGGGAAAAAACATTACACCCAAACTGATGGGTCTAATCACATCAGATGCTAGGAATGATAGATTTGATATGGGAAAACATTACACCCAAACTGATGGGTCTAATCACATCAGATGCTAGGAATGATAGATTTGATATGGGAAAACATTTACACCCAAGCTGATGGGTCTAATCACATCAGATGCTAGGAATGATAGATTTGATATGGGAAAACATTACATTACACCCAAACTGATGGGTCTAATCACATCAGATACTGGGAATGATAGATTTGATATGGGAAAACATTACACCCAAGCTGATGGGTCTAATCACATCAGATGCTAGGAATGATAGTTTTGATATGGGAAAACATTACACCCAAACTGATGAGTCTAATCGTGGATCACATCTCAGATACTGGGAATGATAGATTTGATATGGGAAAACATTACACCCAAGCTGATGGGTCTAATCACATCAGATGCTAGGAATGATAGTTTTGATATGGGAAAACATTACACCCAAACTGATGGGTCTAATCACATCAGATACTGGAAATGATAGATTTGATATGGGAAAACATTACACCCAAACTGATGGGTCTAATCACATCAGATACTGGGAATGATAGATTTGATATGGGAAAACATTACACCCAAACTGATGGGTCTAATCACATCAGATGCTAGGAATGATAGATTTGATATGGGAAAACATTACACCCAAACTGATGGGTCTAATCACATCAGATGCTAGGAATGATAGATTTGATATGGGAAAACATTACATCCAAACTGATGGGTCTAATCACATCAGATACTGGGAATGATAGATTTGATATGGGAAAACATTACATCCCAAACTGATGGGTCTATAATCACATCAGATGCTAGGAATGATAGATTTGATATGGGAAAACATTACACCCAAACTGATGGGTCTAATCACATCAGATGCTAGGAATGATAGATTTGATATGGGAAAACACATTACATCCAAACTGATGGGTCTAATCACATCAGATGCTAGGAATGATAGATTTGATATGGGAAAACATTACACCCAAACTGATGGGTCTAATCACATCAGATACTAGGAATGATAGATTTGATATGGGAAAACATTACACCCAAACTGATGGGTCTAATCACATCAGATGCTAGGAATGATAGATTTGATATGGGAAAAACATTACACCCAAACTGATGGGTCTAATCACATCAGATGCTAGGAATGATAGATTTGATATGGGAAAACATTACACCCAAGCTGATGGGTCTAATCACATCAGATGCTAGGAATGATAGATTTGATATGGGAAAACATTACACCCAAACTGATGGGTCTAATCACATCAGATACTAGGAATGATAGATTTGATATGGGAAAACATTACACCCAAACTGATGGGTCTAATCACATCAGATACTGGGAATGATAGATTTGATATGGGAAAACATTACACCCAAACTGATGGGTCTAATCACATCAGATGCTAGGAATGATAGATTTTGATATGGGAAAAACATTACACCCAAACTGATGGGTCTAATCACATCAGATGCTAGGAATGATAGATTTGATATGGGAAAACATTACACCCAAACTGATGGGTCTAATCACATCAGATGCTAGGAATGATAGATTTGATATGGGAAAACATTACACCCAAGCTGATGGGTCTAATCACATCAGATGCTAGGAATGATAGATTTGATATGGGAAAACATTACACCCAAACTGATGGGTCTAATCACATCAGATACTGGGAATGATAGATTTGATATGGGAAAACATTACACCCAAGCTGATGGGTCTAATCACATCAGATGCTAGGAATGATAGTTTTGATATGGGAAAACATTACACCAAACTGATGGGTCTAATCACATCAGATGCCAAACTGATGAGTCTAATTGTGGATCACATCTCAGATACTGGGAATGATAGATTTGATATGGGAAAACATTACACCCAAGCTGATGGGTCTAATCACATCAGATGCTAGGAATGATAGATTTGATATGGGAAAACATTACACCCAAACTGATGGGTCTAATCACATCAGATACTGGAAATGATAGATTTGATATGGGAAAACATTACACCCAAACTGATGGGTCTAATCACATCAGATACTGGGAATGATAGATTTGATATGGGAAAACATTACACCCAAACTGATGGGTCTAATCACATCAGATGCTAGGAATGATAGATTTGATATGGGAAAACATTACACCCAAACTGATGGGTCTAATCACATCAGATGCTAGGAATGATAGATTTGATATGGGAAAACATTACACCCAAACTGATGGGTCTAATCACATCAGATACTGGGAATGATAGATTTGATATGGGAAAACATTACATCCAAACTGATGATGGGTCTAATCACATCAGATGCTAGGAATGATAGATTTGATATGGGAAAACATTACACCCAAGCTGATGGGTCTAATCACATCAGATGCTAGGAATGATAGATTTGAATATAGATTTGATATGGGAAAACATTACATTACATCCAAACTGAGGGGTCTAATCACATCAGATGCTAGGAATGATAGATTTGATATGGGAAAACATTACACCCAAGCTGATGGGTCTAATCACATCAGATGCTAGGAATGATAGATTTGATATGGGAAAACATTACACCCAAACTGATGGGTCTAATCACATCTCAGATACTGGGAATGATAGATTTGATATGGGAAAACATTACACCCAAGCTGATGGGTCTAATCACATCAGATGCTAGGAATGATAGTTTTGATATGGGAAAACATTACACCCAATCTGATGGGTCTAATCACATCAGATACTGGAAATGATAGATTTGATATGGGAAAACATTACACCCAAACTGATGGGTCTAATCACATCAGATACTGGGAATGATAGATTGATATGGGAAAAACATTACACCCAAACTGATGGGTCTAATCACATCAGATGCTAGGAATGATAGATTTGATATGGGAAAACATTACACCCAAACTGATGGGTCTAATCACATCAGATGCTAGGAATGATAGATTTGATATGGGAAAACATTACATCCAAACTGATGGGTCTAATCACATCAGATACTGGGAATGATAGATTTGATATGGGAAAACATTACATCCAAACTGATGGGCATAATCACATCAGATGCTAGGAATGATAGATTTGATATGGGAAAACATTACACCCAAGCTGATGGGTCTAATCACATCAGATGCTAGGAATGATAGATTTGATATGGGAAAACATTACATCCAAACTGAGGGGTCTAATCACATCAAATGCTAGGAATGATAGATTTGATATGGGAAAACATTACACCCAAGCTGATGGGTCTAATCACATCAGATGCTAGGAATGATAGATTTGATATGGGAAAACATTACACCCAAACTGATGGGTCTAATCACATCAGATACTGGGAATGATAGATTTGATATGGGAAAACATTACACCCAAGCTGATGGGTCTAATCACATCAGATGCTAGGAATGATAGTTTTGATATGGGAAAACATTACACCCAAACTGATGAGTCTAATTGTGGATCACATCTCAGATACTGGGAATGATAGATTTGATATGGGAAAACATTACACCCAAGCTGATGGGTCTAATCACATCAGATGCTAGGAATGATAGTTTTGATATGGGAAAACATTACACCCAATCTGATGGGTCTAATCACATCAGATACTGGAAATGATAGATTTGATATGGGAAAACATTACACCCAAACTGATGGGTCTAATCACATCAGATACTGGGAATGATAGATTTGATATGGGAAAACATTACACCCAAACTGATGGGTCTAATCACATCAGATGCTAGGAATGATAGATTTGATATGGGAAAACATTACACCCAAACTGATGGGTCTAATCACATCAGATGCTAGGAATGATAGATTTGATATGGGAAAACATTACATCCAAACTGATGGGTCTAATCACATCAGATACTGGGAATGATAGATTTGATATGGGAAAAACATTACATCCAAACTGATGGGGAAAATAATCACATCAGATGCTAGGAATGATAGATTTGATATGGGAAAACATTACATCCAAACTGATGAGTCTAATCACATCATATGCTAGGAATGATAGATTTGATATGGGAAAACATTACATCCAAACTGAGGGGTCTAATCACATCAGATGCTAGGAATGATAGATTTGATATGGGAAAACATTACACCCAAACTGATGGGTCTAATCACATCAGATACTAGGAATGATAGATTTGATATGGGAAAACATTACACCCAAGCTGATGGGTCTAATCACATCAGATGCTAGGAATGCTAGATTTGATATGGGAAAAACATTACACCCAAACTGAGGGGTCTAATCACATCAGATGCTAGGAATGATAGTTTTGATATGGGAAAACATTACACCCAAGCTGATGGGTCTAATCACATCAGATGCTAGGAATGATAGTTTTGATATGGGAAAACATTACACCCAAAACTGATGGGTCTAATCACATCAGGTACTGGGAATGATAGTTTTGATATGGGAAAACATTACACCCAAACTGATGGGTCTAATCACATCAGATACTGGGAATGATAGATTTGATATGGGAAAACATTACACCCAAGCTGATGGGTCTAATCACATCAGATGCTAGGAATGATAGTTTTGATATGGGAAAACATTACACCCAAGCTGATGGGTCTAATCACATCAGAAGCTAGGAATGATAGTTTTGATATGGGAAAACATTACACCCAAACTGATGGGTCTAATCACATCAGATGCTAGGAATAATAGTTTTGATATGGGAAAACATTACACCCAAGCTGATGGGTCTAATCACATCAGATGCTAGGAATGATAGTTTTGATATGGGAAAACATTACACCCAAACTGATGGGTCTAATCACATCAGATACTGGGAATGATAGATTTGATATGGGAAAACATTACACCCAAGCTGATGGGTCTAATCACATCAGATGCTAGGAATGATAGTTTTGATATGGGAAAACATTACACCCAAACTGATGGGTCTAATCACATCATGCTAGGAATGATAGATTTGATATGGGAAAACATTACACCCAAACTGATGGGTCTAATCACATCAGATACTGGGAATGATAGATTTGATATGGGAAAACATTACACCCAAACTGATGGGTCTAATCACATCAGATACTGGGAATGATAGATTTGATATGGGAAAACATTACATCCAAACTGATGGGTCTAATCACATCAGATGCTAGGAATGATAGATTTGATATGGGAAAACATTACATCCAAACTGATGCGTCTAATCACATCATATGCTAGGAATGATAGATTTGATATGGGAAAACATTACATCCAAACTGAGGGGTCTAATCACAGATGCTAGGAATGATAGATTTGATATGGGAAAACATTACATCCAAACTGATGGGTCTAATCACATCAGATGCTAGGAATGATAGATTTGATATGGGAAAACATTACATCCAAACTGATGGTCTAATCACATCATATGCTAGGAATGATAGATTTGATATGGGAAAAACATTACATCCAAACTGAGGGGTCTAATCACATCAGATGCTAGGAATGATAGATTTGATATGGGAAAACATTACACCCAAAACTGATGGGTCTAATCACATCAGATACTAGGAATGATAGATTTGATATGGGAAAACATTACACCCAAGCTGATGGGTCTAATCACATCAGATGCTAGGAATGATAGATTTGATATGGAAAAACATTACACCCAAACTGAGGGGTCTAATCACATCAGATGCTAGGAATGATAGATTTGATATGGGAAAACATTACACCCAAGCTGATGGGTCTAATCACATCAGATGCTAGGAATGATAGTTTTGATATGGGAAAACATTACACCCAAACTGATGGGTCTAATCACATCAGATACTGGGAATGATAGATTTGATATGGGAAAACATTACACCCAAGCTGATGGGTCTAATCACATCAGATGCTAGGAATGATAGTTTTGATATGGGAAAACATTACACCCAAACTGATGGGTCTAATCACATCAAATGCTAGGAATGATAGTTTTGATATGGGAAAACATTACACCCAAGCTGATGGGTCTAATCACATCAGATGCTAGGAATGATAGTTTTGATATGGGAAAACATTACACCCAAACTGATGGGTCTAATCACATCAGATACTGGGAATGATAGATTTGATATGGGAAAACATTACACCCAAACTGATGGGTCTAATCACATCAGATGCTAGGAATGATAGTTTTGATATGGGAAAACATTACACCCAAGCTGATGGGTCTAATCACATCAGATGCTAGGAATGATAGTTTTGATATGGGAAAACATTACACCCAAACTGATGGGTCTAATCACATCAGATACTGGGAATGATAGATTTGATATGGGAAAACATTACACCCAAGCTGATGGGTCTAATCACATCAGATGCTAGGAATGATAGTTTTGATATGGGAAAACATTACACCCAAACTGATGGGTCTAATCACATCATGCTAGGAATGATAGATTTGATATGGGAAAACATTACACCCAAACTGATGGGTCTAATCACATCAGATACTGGGAATGGTAGATTTGATATGGGAAAACATTACACCCAAACTGATGGGTCTAATCACATCAGATACTGGGAATGATAGATTTGATATGGGAAAACATTACATCCAAACTGATGGGTCTAATCACATCAGATACTGGGAATGATAGTTTTGATATGTGAAAACATTACATCCAAACTGATGGGTCTAATCACATCAGATGCCTACCAGATGCTAGGAATGATAGATTTGATATGGGAAAACATTACATCCAAACTGATGGGTCTAATCACATCAGATGCTAGGAATGATAGATTTGATATGGGAAAACATTACATCCAAACTGATGGGTCTAATCACATCAGATGCTAGGAATGATAGATTTGATATGGGAAAACATTACACCCAAGCTGATGGGTCTAATCACATCAGATGCTAGGAATGATAGATTTGATATGGAAAAACATTACATCCAAACTGATGGGTCTAATCACATCAGATGCTAGGAATGATAGATTTGATATGGGAAAACATTACATCCAAACCAATGGGTCTAATCACATCAGGATGCCACAATCCTGGCCAAAATTAATTGGGACACTAGTTAAATGGCAATTTTTTTTAAATATAAGCAGCTTATTGCCCTGCCCACCCCCCTCCCCCTGGTACAACATTGTACTACATTGTTGTCTGCATGTTACATTCACGATGGGGGGGGGGGGGGGGGTGTGTAGACAATCATCAACATTACTTAGGAGGAGGGAGGTCAAGTTACATGGGTGATTCATGTTGAGATCGATATTATTTTGACCAGGATTGTCTGAAAAGTGCACCTCATCTAAGATGCGTGTATTTTGCACTCATAACCCTTAGGAATCGCCTTTGCTACGACATTTTCATTTCATATCCAATTTATCTCCTGTGGTATACATATTGTTTACTTTCAGTTTACAATGCGAGATCTCATTCACACGGTAACTGGCACAACTACAATGTGAGCTCACAACGCTAAAATATTAAAGTATTGTGTGCATTACTGCGTATAATCTAGGCCAATGCAATATATCTTTCTTCCTAACCGATAAACAGATACCAATGCTAACAAATGAATAAAATACAACGGTAAACATATCGATAGTCAGTTTATAAAGGAAATAGATCATTAATTCTTAATTATTCCAAAATGGGGTTTTGCACTGTTGGTCGTTGGGATTGCTAAGTTTTGCTTCTATCATGACTCTGTCCTCTCTTAGGTTGAGTACTTAGTGTTGACAATTAATCTGGAAAGAATTATACGTTGTATGGTAGCTTATTTCATGTTGTAACGAGGTAAAAATCATCTCGACCTTTACTCGTCGTTGTTACTTGATTGATTTTTATTTTTATTTTGTGACATCATCTGTGAGTCTACACATACTCGAATAACACACAGCCCTCGACCAATCAAAGCGAGCGTAATATACATGTACCAATTATTATACAATTATATCTATATTTTTATATTGCAATTATTGAATTGCTCTGAGGGCATAACACTCTCGCAATGCAATGGAGGTAGAAGCCAAGAATATAGTAAAGTGATGTGACAGTGGACTAATGATGGGTCTAAGACCACATTGGTTATCATTATATTTAACATCAACAAAATGGCCGCGAGTGATATATGTATATTTTTTCTGAACGTATTCCCAAAAAGTATACGTGGTTATAGATTCGCCGCAGTCATAGAGTTGAACAGAAATGTATTTCTGGACTATACTGGTGTTACACAAGTACTACAAATAGCATTTTTGGTGAAATGCCATTTTCAGACATGTAGGAATGATAGATTTTTCATTTTATTGAAAGGTTGCTTATTATGGAGTCGGAACTTGTAGATCCAGGATGGATGAAATTCAACTGCAAATCAGGTGAACTTCTGTTTTATTACTACAAAGATACAGCAGAACACAAATTTCCCATGTGGAATAGTACCTCAAGGGTGAGTGATTCTGATGTTCTGAGATGTTCAGTTGTAAGCTTAATATTGTTCACTTTATTGGGGCGCTATATAGAAGGGGCATTTATTTCAAGCTGTTCACTGTTTCAAGCATTTACTGTACCTTTGTTTCTCTTGTTTATTGTTTCCATAGGAATATTGCATGGGTGAAACTATTGATAGTGAGTTGCTACAAACCAACAAGAATAACAGTATAAATGTAGCAATACAGACTGACGATACTGGCTGTAGTAATGGCTGTACGTCCATGTATGCAGAGAGTGGTTCTATCTTGCATCAAAGTAATCTGGAAAGAGAAATACCAAGAGGAAGTGAGGAGACCAGTGTAAGTGGTGACGCCAATGTGTTTATGGATGATGTTGATGTAAATGACAATGAAGTGACAGTACGAAGAGTATCAAGTAGTTCTAATGAGACTGACAGTACACCTGGGAGCATAGACAACACACAGACTGAAATTGAAGCAGAGATAAGCTGCACCGATGAAAATAGAACAGATCAAACAAATGCAATATGCAAACCATCAAAATATCATCTGAGGTCACGAAGCAGTGTTTCACATCCATTGCCTGATGAGACAATTCAAGTTCCAAATGGTGAAGATGACTGCCCTGCTGAAGTAATTACCAAGAAACGTCACTGCAGACACTGTAACAAGGAATTTAGATACCCGAGTAATTGTACAATCCATGAACGCATCCATTCAGGAGAAAAATTATACAAGTGCAAGCATTGTAGTAAGACATTTAGACAGAGCAGTACTTGTAGAATACATGAACGCATCCATTCTGGAGAAAAACCTTACAAGTGTAAACATTGTAGTAAGACATTTAGACAGAGCATTCATCGTAGAATCCACGAACGGATCCATTCAGAAGAAAAACCATACAAGTGTAAGCATTGTAGTAAGACATTTACACAGAGCAGTTCTTGTAGAACACATGAACGCATCCATTCTGGAGAAAAACCTTACAAGTGTAAGCATTGTAGTAAGACATTTAGACATAGCAGTGGTTGTAGAAATCACGAACGTATCCATTCAGGGGAAAAACCATACAAATGTATGCATTGTAGTAAGACATTTAGACAAAAAGGTAATTGTAAAAGTCATGAACTCATCCATTCAGGAGACAAACCATACATGTGTAAGCATTGTAGTAAGACATTTAGACATAGCAGTGGTTGTAACAGTCATGAAAGCATCCATTCAGAACAAAAACCATACAAGTGTAAGCATTGTAGTAAGACATTTAGACAGAGCAGTAGTTGTAGAACACATGAACTCATCCATTCAGGAGAAAAACCATACAAGTGTAAGCATTGTAGTAAGACATTTAGACAGAGCATTAATTGTAGAACACATGAACTCATCCATTCAGGAGAAAAACCATACAAGTGTAAGCATTGTAGTAAGACATTTAGATATAGCAGTAATTGTAAAGTACATCAACGTATCCATTCAGGAGAAAAACCATACAAGTGTATGCATTGTAGTAAGACATTTAGACAG
This sequence comes from Actinostola sp. cb2023, assembly GCA_033675265.1. NCBI lineage: Eukaryota > Metazoa > Cnidaria > Anthozoa > Actiniaria > Actinostolidae > Actinostola > Actinostola sp. cb2023. Next base: position 2,610 of record JAUJYZ010000239.1, on the reverse strand, counting down.
AGCAGTAATTGTAGAAGTCATGAACGTCGGCATTCAGAAGAAAAGCCATAAAAGTGTAAGCATTGTAGTAAGACATATAGACATAGCAGTAATAGCGAAGCGCGGTAATACTAAAAATAGATTTAATTTATTCAGACAAACTTTTGTTCGGATTCGTGAAGATGAGTGGAGAAGTGGCAGAAGTTTGGAGTTGTTCGCTAAAATTAAGCAGGAAATTATACTTATTTTAGATTAAGAGTTTGAGAACTGGTTAGTACCAAGCACTGCTGTTGGGGACAGTGTAAAAGCAACTCCAGATATCTCGAAACCTTACGTAAATCGCCTACAAACTAAGCGAAATGATATGAAAGCCGTCAGAAGACGCTGTGTCTAAATGGCCGGCAGCCGGCCAAGGACTTCAAAATACTAATGATTTTCTCTGTCTCTGTTATGGGCACAGAATCATGCAGTACGAATACTTTATTAAGCTTTATTTATTAAAAGAAACTGGCCAAAGTCTTCAAATACTAAATGGCCGTCCGTCAAAAAATGCTCAATACTTGTTTCAAAATCCACTCACGTTTCACAAATCAAACTCATTCTCGTACCCAGAGCCCGCTCGTCATTTGGTTTGTCGCTGGCTCTGGGAAACCCTGTTGCTCTGACGACCAAGTCGTCAGAGCGCATGCTCATACTAAAGACCGCTGAGAGCGGGTACTGTGGAAGAGTCTACTGGCTACGTAGTGTTCACGTTGGTTTGAATATTCAAACAATGTAACAAGTACACAAGTTTGTACATTTATCTTCGTGTAGCCGTTTAAAATCCCTTCGACGTTCATCACCGGTTCTTCTCTGGCTCTGTTGCGATAAAGGCTGGACGATAAATACATGTTCTAATATAATCTTGCATGTGAGCCTTCCTGTCTTCCGCTTTGTTATTGTTTCATTCTCTCGAATTATAAAAATATTCCTTTGAATGCTCAAAGCGAGTACGATCGATTGTGTCCAGATTGTGTCTGTAGCCGTTACATTTATAATTTATGTATTGTTAGATCTCCCTTCACGAATTTATGTCTACACAGTTTCCATTGATTTATTATTCAAAAAAGGTAGTATAGTTTTTGAAAATAATATTGTATGAAATTACTACAACCGTCGCTGTCATTCGCTTCGTTCGCTTTGCAAGTTTGAATCTTTGTTTATCTCATGGGCCAATCAAATACGATCATTCATTGTTGATTTCAACAGCCAATGAAATTCGCTAAAATTTCAGGGATTCCCAGAGCCAGCGACAAACCAAATGACGAGCGGGCTCTGGGTACGAGAATGAGAGCCAGCGACGAACCAAATGAGGAGTGGGCTCTGGGTACGAGAATGAAATCAAACTGCTTTCTATTTGTTTTGATGTGTTATCATAAGATTCAAAGAATCATAAAATACACTCACTTTTCACAAACCCAACATATGAACTCGTTTCTATTTGATTAGATGCATTTAGCACTTCTAAAATTATTTAGCATTTTCCGAAGACCTTGGTCGCAATCGGTCGTGTCGCGAGGGATCGATGAGTCCTTCGATCGCTAGACTTGCTGTATTTCTGGAGTATCTAGATCTAGCTCTATTTTAATGCAGCATTGCTTTTGAGAAAATATCCTAGCATTCTCCCTTATGACCTTAGCGCTCAGTCACTTCCCATCGTCTATATAAAAAGCGGCTGTATTCGCAGGCTACGTGCGAGAAGCGGGCATTACATATTTGCAATATCTAAGGTTAGGTATTTAAACATTAGCTATTAATTTAATTTAATAATAGTCAGAACCCTGATTCTGATTCTGGAATCGGGTAGTCTGCCGGGGCAGTCTGCGAGCAGTAGGGACTGTTCACAGTCTAGGAATCGGGCATGAGAAGTTTGTGCACGTGACTACCACCTTCCCAAGGGATTATATCGTCATCGCATGTACCCCCACTCCTCCCCTATGGGTGCTTTCAGTTGATTAACTTTTTTTATTAGAATGTCGATGCAGAACATTCGCAAAATACGAAAGTCGATAAATTTGCGAACTATTTTTTATTAGAATGTCATACAGATGCAGAACAATCGCAAAATACGAAAGTTGATAAATTTGCGAACTTTTTTTTATTAGAATGTCATACAGATGCAGAACAATCGCAAAATACAAAAGTCGATAAATTTGCGAACTTTTTTTTATTAGAATATCATACAGATGCAGAACAATCGCAAAATACGAAAGTCGATAAATTTGCTAACTATTTTTTATTAGAATGTCATACAGATGCAGAACAATCGCAAAATACGAAAGTCGATAAATTTGCGAACTTTTTTTTATTAGAATATCATACAGATGCAGAACAATCGCAAAATACGAAAGTTGATAAATTTGCGAACTTTTTTTTTATTAGTATACGTTGTTTTGACATCTGCATCTGTATGACATTACTTCTCTCCTGGCCAAACAAGTAAGCGTGTTTGTTGTTATTAATTATTTGTTGCTGCCGTTGGGGGAATTTTCACTCCTTTGAGACTATATATATCTAGGCTAAAGGGATTAATTGACACATGCCGGTAGCTTGTCTTGCTGACGTCACTAGCTCTTCCCCATTAGGGGGTGC
>JAUJYZ010000591.1:270000-364833 GCA_033675265.1 Actinostola sp. cb2023 | reverse complement strand
CCACCAACCAACCAACCACCAACCAACCAACCAAACCAACCCAACCAACCAACCAACCAACAACCAACCAAACCAACCAAACAACCAAACCAACCAACCACCAACCAACCAACCAACCAACCAACCAACCACCAACCAACCAACCAACCAACCAACCAACCAACCAACCAACCAAACCAACCAACCAACCAACAACCAACCAACCACCAACCAACCACCACCCAACCAACCAACCAACAACCAACCAACCAACCAACCAACCAACCAACCAACCAACCAACCAACCAACCAACCAACCACCAACCCAACCAACCAACCAACCAAACCAACCAACCAACCAACCAACCAACCAACCAACCAACCAACCAACCAACCAACCACCAAACCAACAACCAACCAAACCAACCAACCAACCAACCCAACCAACCAACCAACCATCATTGTTCGTTATAGGTATTCCAAGTGCTGTGCTTGTATTGACGTTACTTGTTGGTTTTCTTGATGCCACGAGTACAAAAACGTAAGTATAAGCATTCCATCAATACAGTATACTCCATATTTGACCACGTGAATTGTATCTTACAGAATATCTCTTTATACATGTTGGTCGTCTGATCGCGTGATCTGGACCTTAGTGATTCCATCTATTGTTATAGCCCTGGTAAGTTACACACAGGACTTGTAGCATGCAAAAGTGCGGTAAACTGGCGATGTGTTTGAGGTACGAGACATGATGAGGTATAACGTGAGACGAGTGAAGGATGACAGCGGTAGTTCGTAAAAGAATAAGCGTGAGCACAATGATACCTTACTTAGTAATTCACTGTGTAAACGGCATATAAGCACAAGAACCTAACGTTTCAATTTCTTGTGATTGCGCATGCGTCGGTCCATTTTGTGCTTGCGTCGCTAGTGACAACCAGGCATTAGCGCTGGTTTGTTACCCGAAGTACTTAGCGCGCTTGAATTCTTGTTACTGAGTGGAATTGTCTTTGCTGTAGGTTAATGTCATGATACTCTGCGTTATTCTCAAACAATTAAGACATCCGTCTTACGATATTTCTCCAAAGGCAGCCATAGAAAAGCGAGGAACAAGGTAACATCCGGGTACCATATTCCTCTTGCTGGTTTGCACGTGACGTCATGGCGGCCATGTTGGATCCCGATAACATGGCCGCTGCGTCTTTGTACTTTAGATCTCCAGGGATTGCTTGCAAACCAGCAATAGCTGTTATTTTATATCGATAAAGTAAGTGCGCATGTACATGCATGAGCAATATCAATATTATTTCTTGAACGATAGATACGGTCTACGAACGAATTCACTGATGTTACTTGGCTTGTGTCTCGGATGGATCTTTGCTGTGTTGTCTTTTAGAAACGGCAATAATATGCGATACCAGTTGACATTTGGTCTCGTGAATGGTCTACAGGTAACGAACCAGCCAGGCTTTCTTGACGCACAAGAACAAGAGGCGTGTGTGGAAATGGGTCTGTCTGCCTGCCCGTCTGTCTGTTGTCTGTCTGTCTGTTGTCTGTAGTCTTTTGTCTGTTGTCTGTAGTCTGTTGTCTGTCTGATTAATTTGTTGTCTGTCTGCTGTCTGTCTGTTGTCTGTCTGTTGTCTGTCTGTTGTCTGTCTGTTGTCTGTCTGTTGTCTGTCTGTTGTCTGTCTGTTGTCTGTCTGTTGTCTGTCTGTTGTCTGTCTGTCTGTTGTCTGTCTATCTGTCTGTTGAGTCTGTCTGTCTGTCTGTCTGTCTGTCTGTCTGTTTGTTGTCTGTCTGTCTGTTTGGTGTCTGTCTGTCTGTCTGTTGTCTGTCTGTTGTCTGTTGTCTGCCTGCCTATTTGTTGTCTGTCTGTTGTCTGCCTGCCTGTCTGTTGTAATTGTCAGTGTGTCTGTCTCTGTTTTTTGCCTGTCTGTCTGTTTGCTGTCTGTCTGTCTCTCTGTTTGTTGTCTGTCTGTTTCTGTTTTATTTTACGGGAATATTATTTCCCTCTTTCCTTTCGTAAATTCCCTGTTTGCGTGTTCCCATTTCTTTGGCATTTCCCTTTTACTTTCATTTATTTCCATTACCTGTCTAATGCTTGAGCTTATGCTTCTGTCAGGCCCGTTTTTTTCTCAGTGAAACAACGCCTCTTGTACTTGCGACAGACAGACCGGCAGACAGACAGACAGACAGACAGACAGACAGACAGACAGACAGACAGACAGACAGACAGACAGACAGACAGACAGACAGACAGACAGACAGACAGACAGACAGACAGACAGACAGACAGACAGACAGACAGACAGACAGACAGACAGACACAGACAGACAGACAGACAGACAGACAGACAGACAGACAGACAGACAGACAGACAGAGACAGACAGACAGACAGACAGACAGACAGACAGACAGACAGACAGACAGACAGACAGACAGACAGACAGACAGACAGACAGACAGACAGACAGACACAGACAGACAGACAGACAGACAGACAGACAGACAGACAGACAGACAGACAGACAGACAGACACAGACAGACAGACAGACACAGAGACAGACAGACAGACAGACAGACAGACAGACAGACAGACAGACAGACAGACAGACAGACAGACAGACAGACAGACAGACAGACAGACAGAGACAGACAGACAGACAGACAGACAGACAGACAGACAGACAGACAGACAGACAGACAGAAGAGTAACAGAAGAGTAACATCGAGCGTTGACTGATTTTGACGGTTTCTTCGTCATTCGTAGGGTATTTTCTTATTCTTCTTCCATTGTCTCTTAAATTCGGACCATGTAAGTATCTACGTACAAATGTTCGTTTTACAACCCCTGCCCAGTCTCTTCTCCTCTGTGGAGAGGAGAAGCGGAGAGTCTGGACACGAATCAAGTTTATATCATTATGATGTCAGGTTAAAGGATACATAAGTGGGTCAAAAGGAGCTTCGGAAGCCGAAAATGGGCGAAGTTCTAACGATAGTACTCGATCCAAGAGGCAAGACTCTCAGGTGATTTTAAACTAAAGAAAATAATAGTCTCGAATCCTTTAGGTTAACTATATTGTTATTGTGTTTTCAGACTAGCAGTAAAAGAAAGGCTGCGAATCGGACTTCGAAGTTGGAAAACGTACCGTTGATATCTGTGAGCAACAGCAGAAAATCTGTAAGTACCACAGGTAGCCCAACCTGTAAGTACTGCGGTCTAACCACAGGTAGCCCAACCTGTAAGTACTACGGCCTACCCACAGGTAGCCCAACCTGTAAGTACTGCGGTCTAAACACAGATAGCCCAACCTGTAAGTACTGCGGTCTAAACACAGATAGCCCAACCTGTAAGTACTGCGGTCTAAACACAGATAGCCCAACCTGTAAGTACTACGGTCTAAACACAGGTAGCCCAACCTGTAAGTACTACGGTCTACCCACAGGTAGCCCAACCTGTAAGTACTACGGTCTAAACACAGGTAGCCCAACCTGTAAGTACTACGGTCTACCCACAGGTAGCCCAACCTGTAAGTACTACGGTCTAAACACAGGTAGCCCAACCTGTAAGTACTACGGTCTAAACACAGGTAGCCCAACCTGTAAGTACTACGGTCTAAACACAGGTAGCCCAACCTGTATCGAGCTTCATAACTTATTCCATTCGAAATCCTCTTGTACCCTAGTGTTAATTTCCTTTGTAAGTGCCTGCGCGCTCGGCCCTATAGCGGAGCGCCCTGGATCTCAGTTACGATAAAAATCTTTAACGCTTCAGTAAGCAAACACTTTGCTTTTACAGGAAGAAAAACCAGAAGTTCAAACTGATCAGGTTCAGGACGACCCTCAATTAGTTCAACGTGAAAACGTACAACGCGCGGAGGCCGACAACGTGCAAACCATTCATCAACAGACACCGGATCCCGACATCATACCACAATTACCAGGGACACCAGACCCACATATTGAACACCATGTAAGTAATTCACGTAGATGACGTCACAGTTACCAGGGACACCAGACCCACATATTGAACACCATGTAAGTAATTCACGTAGATGACGTCACAGTTACCAGGGACACCAGACCCACATATTGAACACCATGTAAGTAATTCACGTAGATGACGTCACAGTTACCAGGGACACCAGACCCACATATTGAACACCATGTAAGTAATTCACGTAGTAGATGACGTCACAGTTACCAGGGACACCAGACCCACATATTGAACACCATGTAAGTAATTCACGTAGATGACGTCACAGTTACCAGGGACACCAGACCCACATATTGAACACCATGTAAGTAATTCACGTAGATGACGTCACAGTTACCAGGGACACCAGACCCACATATTGAACACCATGTAAGTAATTCACGTAGATGACGTCACAGTTACCAGGGACACCAGACCTACATATTGAACACCATGTAAGTAATTCACGTAGATGACGTCACAGTTACCAGGGACACCAGACCCACATATTGAACACCATGTAAGTAATTCACGTAGATGACGTCACAGTTACCAGGGACACCAGACCCACATATTGAACACCATGTAAGTAATTCACGTAGATGACGTCACAGTTACCAGGGACACCAGACCCACATATTGAACACCATGTAAGTAATTCACGTAGATGACGTCACAGTTACCAGGGACACCAGACCCACATATTGAACACCATGTAAGTAATTCACGTAGATGACGTCACAGTTACCAGGGACACCAGACCCACATATTGAACACCATGTAAGTAATTCACGTAGATGACGTCACAGTTACCAGGGACACCAGACCCACATATTGAACACCATGTAAGTAATTCACGTAGATGACGTCACAGTTACCAGGGACACCAGACCCACATATTGAACACCATGTAAGTAATTCACGTAGATGACGTCACAGTTACCAGGGACACCAGACCCACATATTGAACACCATGTAAGTAATTCACGTAGATGACGTCACAGTTACCAGGGACACCAGACCTACATATTGAACACCATGTAAGTAATTCACGTAGATGACGTCACAGTTACCAGGGACACCAGACCCACATATTGAACACCATGTAAGTAATTCACGTAGATGACGTCACAGTTACCAGGGACACCAGACCCACATATTGAACACCATGTAAGTAATTCACGTAGATGACGTCACAGTTACCAGGGACACAGACCCACATATTGAACACCATGTAAGTAATTCACGTAGATGACGTCACAGTTACCAGGGACACCAGACCCACATATTGAACACCATGTAAGTAATTCACGTAGATGACGTCACAGTTACCAGGGACACCAGACCCACATATTGAACACCATGTAAGTAATTCACGTAGATGACGTCACAGTTACCAGGGACACCAGACCCACATATTGAACACCATGTAAGTAATTCACGTAGATGACGTCACAGTTACCAGGGACACCAGACCCACATATTGAACACCATGTAAGTAATTCACGTAGATGACGTCACAGTTACCAGGGACACCAGACCCACATATTGAACACCATGTAAGTAATTCACGTAGATGACGTCACAGTTACCAGGGACACCAGACCCACATATTGGACATTAACTGGTTTATAGTTGATACCTTATTTTTGGTTTGGTTTATTTCAGGAATCGTTCTCCAAAACAATGCTAAAAATAGAAACAAATAGAGATTTGAAAGGTCATAGTAGAAGTAGAAGACCTAAAACTGCAGACAATCAACTTCAGGTAAAACCACAGCCCAATCAGTAGATTTTAAAACTTCTTTGAATAACTTGAACACTTGATTTACAGATATACGAAGATGAAAAGGATTTTGAAAAGCGAAGGAAATCTAGCAGTGAGCCGGCGATATCGTCTGGTCAGCTTGATAGTCCCAAAGAACGTGAGCGAGCAGATAGACTTCCCGCCAAACAAACAAAAAAACAGAGACCACATGTGTCATTAAATGAGGTCAGAAAAACAAATCAAATAACAATAGTAACAGGAATTACAATCGTATGATCGCTATAATGCAAGCAATATCTTCGTTACAGAAGAGATGACGAATCGGTAATTTTACCATAATCCTTTGCGCGCCCTAAACACTAGTTTTGAAAACGTCAACATTTTCAAGTGCGTGAATTTGTTGGTTGTAAATGTGAGTAGTACTGATTTAGGTTTGCAAAGGAATATGGTAAAGTGTACTGTACTCTATACCACTCAGCCAACGAAGGCCTTTGACAGTATTGAGCATGCGCAATGCCGGCAGCAACATCGTTTGCAGGTTTTTCTTGGGGTTATGGAGGAGAAGAGCCTGGGGACGAAGTTGTTCCAACAGGTGCTTTCTATGTAACTGTCATTGTTTCCATATTTGGGTTTTGCAGCTGGAAAGCCTCTTTTCAAGAACAGACTGCTTTACCAAGCCTCATTGTTCGTCGTTATCGAGTTTACCAAGACGAGAAAGAAGAATTTCTTATGAGGTATAACATCGAGTAGCCGTTGTTCTGCAATACTGATTGCAGAGGAGACACTATGCAGACATATTTCTGCCTATTTCAGTATGCTCATACAACATGGAGAATATAAGTCTATGTAGACGTACTAATATGTATGATCAATGTAAACCATCAGCTGCACAGGCAGCCCAACCATTGTTTCTGATGCTAATTATAATTATTAATAAAATATATTTGCATGCGCGCATCTTTTTTTGATGGGTTTCCTGTGGTTTAGAACGCGCGCGCGCGATACGTATTATTTGGGTTCCCTGTGTTGAGTAACTTATATGTTGGGCTTCCTGTGTGCATCCCGCGCGTCCCGCAGTACATGTGTTTCAATATACACATTGCTGCGGGCGCGTCCCGCAGGACGTACACAGGGATCCCAACATTATACATTTCTATGCACAGGGAACCCAATATAATACGTATCGCGCGCGCGCTCTACCACAGGAAACCCATCAAAAAAAAAGCGCGCATGCAAATATATTTTTTTAATAATTATAAATAGCCTCAGAAACAATGGTTGGGCTGCCTGTGTCAGCTGTTGCGCACATTGTTAGCCCGCGTATACCGGTATGTATATATGCACCTTGAATAGTGCGCCAGAGAATCGTTCTCGTATTGAAATGACGTCGTACCTTAATGATTTCGACGCGACGCAGGACTGACGCGAAACCAAGGCCTTCCACACTCCTCGTCCAGCTGAGTTGGCCGCACATGCAGTCACTTAAATCGGACAACAAAATATTGCAACTTGTGACACAGGGAGCCCAATATAATACGTATTCTGCACGCTCTACCACAGTAAGCTCAACAACAACAACAACAATAACAACAACAACAACAACAACAACAATAACTACATCAACAACAATAACTCAAAGAAGATGCGCGCATACAAATATATTTATTATAATTAGCCATGGAAGAAATAGTTGGGCTGCCTGTGCTTTGACGTAACATTGTTGCGAAGTTGCACACTGATTAGAATGGACTTTCTGCATGAAACCGCTATGTTTTATTGTACGTATTTAATACACCGGTCTGAAACTTGCAACGCAACAAAATCGCAAAGAAAGGCTCCCAATTAGGCATTGAGAAAGCCACATACAATGTTGGATCGAACTTTCTACTCCAGATTCGTCGAAGGAAACCGTATCTTGAGGCGTACTCAGCACCTGACTGACTATGGTCGTGCATAGAGCCGTTCAGTTCGTATGAGTGCCGGGGAAGTAGTTCACCGTGCCGTGACCGTGCCATATCCAAGCATTCTGATTGGTTGTGCAATGATTTTGCTCGCTGTGATTGGTTGAATAGAATGTATGTTCCGTACCGGGACTCCGTGCCGTAGGTTTCAAGTCTCAAGCCTGTTGTATCTGATATGATACTGATTAACTGGGGGTTCCTTTTTATCTAATAGGACAGGTATCGCAAAAGCTCCTCCTCGACCGACACTCGACCAACCGCCGATAACCCGACAGACGAGGTAATATCGATCGATTATATCTTGAAATTTTACGCATTCCTAAATTTTCTTCTATTTTTATTTAGGAAAACACGTCGAGAACGCCATCCCGAAACACGCAAGAAACTCTTCTTTAACAAATACTGCAAATATAAAAGCAACACAATAATACCGTCTTAAACAAACGGTGCAAAAATGAAAAACGTCAGAGCACTTGTGCTCTGCGCTAGAAGACTGACACTCAAATAAAGTTATTATTATTATTATAAGACTTAGGGATTGTCTTGCTACTTTAAAGTACGGTTGTAGATGCTTATCCCAAGAAATGTCAAACATAAATGCACAAAGTTTGTACAGTAAATTATTATCCTATTCTCTCTCTATGAAACCTAAGGCAAGGATTGCACTGGGTACCAGGGGCACATTTACTCTCGCTCCGACAATTTCTCCTTGTGACATCATGTTTATGATCGTCGGTAGGAACCCCAGCAGTCTTGCAGAAACAGAGATAAATTCATGTACATACAGTGGTTCAGGTACGTTTTAAAATAATTATTTGGACGTAACTAGATTCAAGTATCGTCACTAAATGAATTGAGTAGCCCGAGTAAACAACCTCACAAGCTGAAGGCAGCTGTTTTTTTCTAGCTAGAATTTGAGCTAAGTAGAACACAAACTACTGCTCTATTATACTGTCATTCTCAAAAAGATTGTCCAGATGAAAAGACTACAATACTACAATAAAGTCACGTGATTCATTATGTTTTCAATTTCTGCACGCGGAACTGTGAGTTAATACCAGCGCCATTACATTCAGTTCTCACAATGCCACGCGAGGAAATTGAATACATAATGAATCACGTGACTTTATTGTAGTATTGTAGTCTTTTCATCTGGACAACCTTTTTGAGAATGACTATCATACATTGTAGGTATATAAATCATTAATAAATATTATGAATTTGTAATAAATGTGGTTTGTGTGTTTGGCCAAGAAACCATGTTGATCAGGACTGTCTTGTTCTAGCTCCCCCTCCCCTAGACTGTCAAAAAGTCCTTCTTCGTCGCTCGCTCATTTTGCAACCTAAATGGCTCACATTGCTCACACATCTAGGATGTACAAGTGAGGTTGACTTGTGGCAAGTCTACCCCTCCCCCTAACCCCTCCCCCTAATGTCTTCAAATATGGAAGCAAGGAGAAAAGATGAAAAGATGAATGGATGAACTGGGGGGGGGGGGGGGGGGGGACAGGGATGGGGGGGGGGGGGGGAGGGGGGAGGGAGGGGTTCCTCCAAATTTCTTGTGCTTGGTAAGATTGGTCATGAAAATAAGTAAGCCCATACAGGCAACATGTAGAAACAATTTTGCTCCAGATGATATCCATAAATATATGACACAGTCAAGAAATGCTCAGTTAGACATGCTGCCTATATTTTTAGCTAAAAGTTATGACAAGAAACTTATGAGAAATGACAAAAGAACTTACCACACCTTCAGTGTTAAGAATGAGAAAATTTATTCAGTGATTTTCACATATTACTGGTAGGTACTCTCAGATGCAAATCCTGAGCTTCAAATACAAAAACATCGTAATCCCAAGTATGGTAAACCATTTACAGAATCAATAAACACAATCACAACAGTTCATCATACATTGTATCCTATAAGGCTTCGTCTTCCAATAATTTCTCCAATATAAAACCACATGGCTATCTCCACGGCAACAAGGGTATTGGCCACGCCTTCCTTGACGGTGATGTTAAGAAATCTACCAGTCATGGCAGCTTCTTTAAGATTCCCAAAGGATTTCTGGATGGCCGGCCAATCTGACATGCGTGGTGGAGCTAGTTCTACTTTTGCATTGCTCCAGAATTTCTCTAGTGCTGGTTGACGCTTCCTTGCAGCAGCTGGTCAAAGTAAACAAAATAAGTGACAAAGTCAATTATAACCACAATAATATTACTAGTCTTGCTAGTGGAAACACTATTTAACAAAATTAGTCACCAAAGGCGAGGTGAATATCGGTGAATAATAACCGAGACGAAGTCGAGGTTATTATCACTGCTATTCACTGAGCCTGAGGTGACTAATAATATTGTTTTAGTAGAATTACACAGGTGATTATTTGAAAAAATAAAAATAAACATATTAAAATAAAAATAAAAATTAAATAAAAATACTTGGTTAAAAAATGGTTAGGTATGTGCGGCGAGATGTTCAGACCTGGACCCTGTTTTTGGAATTTGTCACTCGAAAACCTGGATTTACGAATTTCCCAAATAAAAAAACCTGGATTTACGAATTTTTATTGACGATCTGATACGATGCATTCGTCAGGATATTTTGCCAGACTAACACTCTAACACCTTTATGTCTGACTGACGCCATTATTATTGTTCATGGGGAGTTTTACTGAAACGCCAATACCACATTATGCAAATTATTACAAATTAATAAATGTTTTTTAGGCTATAACCTGGATTAATGATTTTTATGCGTTCATTTTACCTGGATTAGAGAATAAAATGGCCCAAAACCTGGACCCTGTACCGCCACACATATATATCATGCAATTATTGGGAGTACCCCCCCCTGGGGCTGGTATCCAGAGGGCCCCCTGCATGTGTACTAATTACAGTATACTAACACAATACATGGTACATATACTACTTTAATACTAGTACAAAATGAAGGAGTGACTGCAGCATTAGTATGACCTTTGCAAAATTTAAAATACACATGAACTGTAGATCTAAAGTAGAATGAAATTTGAAACTTGAAGTAGAAATCAAGTAACTTTTTTGTGCTCTGGTAAACTTTGAACCAATGTGCGTCCGTGAAAGTTCAACATCTTAATAATAGAAAAGCGAAAAATTATTTGACCAAGAATTAAAGCTAGTACGTGTAAATACTAAATAAAGCACTGTAGTTGTACATGTAATGTGTAATCCACAAAACACAGCAGCAATCACAACAGTCTGTACAATCGTCAGAGATTTGAGCCAAAAATGGCTTTTCCATGACAAATAATTATCCAGAGGGATTCATTAAGACCTAGTCTTCTTACCTATAGCTTGACATCCAACCTTAGTAGCCAGAACGGGTGCTCTTGTGGCGATCTTTTGGCTCCAAGAAATTAACTTCTGCGCCATCTTGGATTCTCTACGAGGAGGCCGGTACCCATGATGCATTGCGTACTAGAACGCATGCGCATTGCTTTGTTTTGCAGCACGTGCAGAAGAAATAATCAAGATGGGAAAACCAGGTTTGTTGTCTTGCTTATCGGACTTTTATTCGTTTTTAGAAGGACTTAGATTCAGATTTAACCAGATTAATACTCTCGTCTAATACCTAGCAGTTTGTTTGTGAGTCTTTGTGGTTTCTAGAGTACCACAGTGTTGCAAAGTCTCATGTGTTTTGGATTTACTTTTGAAAGCATGTGGAACACATGTCGACATGATCATGTTGTGTAACTTTGTATTCAAACTTTGTATTCACCGAAGAGTGCGTGTTTTGCTTTGCTGAATTCCTGATCTTGTCCCATTTGAAATACTTGTAGTACATTTGTTTGTTACATGTGCTAATCAAGTTGATTCAGACTGAAGACAACGCTGTATTTTTTGTATTTTGATTGTTCTTTAACACACTCAGATACTTCACATGTTACAAACAAAACCCATTAATGATCAACTGATTTCAAAACCATCACTTCAATAAAGCTTCCCCTGAAGCAAATAAAAACAAAAAAGACAAGAATCATGACATTTTTATTCTACACTGTAAACCTAGAGTAATAATACTGTAAGAGGTTGTTCATTTTTGATGGTTTTGAAACAATGTCAACAATCACTCTTCTCTCTATTTTTACTGTAAAGGAGACATGTGAAGCACGTATTCATACCTGTCGTTATCTGTTTATAGAATTTTCACCAAGAGGAAGAGGAGGAGATCGAGGCCGTGGTGGTTTTAGAGGTGGTTTTGGTGGCAGGGGTAAGTCCATGATTCAGTATTGTGAATTTCCAATACATCGATATGGTATGATAATCAGTTTATGAATAGCACACAGATTTACCAGAACGATATTTATACAGGATGGTCCAGTTCAGCAGAAGCTGGTTTAAATGGAGTCCTGTTCCAGGTCGAATTAGAATTTATGGTTGGTTTTTGTGGAGGGAGGAAAACTCGGCTGAAATCCTTACGGAAATGCCCAGAGAAAAAACCCTTGAATCAAGGAAGAGAACCAACAAACTCAACTCACATGAAGTGCCCGGTCCATGAATTGAACCAGGCACCACAGTGGTGAGAGGCGAGTGGTCTAACCACTCAACCACCCTTGCTCCTTTATGGCAACATGGCTCCAGGGGCGGCATCCTAAAATACAAAATGTGGATCACATTTTAATACCGCTTGTATAGATATGCATGTCATGACGGCAACTTTAGAGCTTTCTGCTCTTTAATAATTGCTCTTTATAACTGAAATTGTTTACAGGTCGGGGTGGCGGAGGCGAGTGGAGGTTTGACAGAGATGGGCCGCGGAACCTGCCGTTTTTAGAGTCAAAAACGTATGTGAAGCGTGGAGGCAGAGGAGTAAGTTCACCAAATATATCTTCAAGCATCTTCTGTTGGATGTCCAAGCACTCAAAATTTTACTGAAAATTGATAGAGCGTTCTTCCCATGTGAAAACTCATCTGCCATGAATGGTTTTAGAGCTTGTAGAAAGCTCACATTGTTTATCTGGGCATGCCCCCACATCCCCCTAGTAGTTCGCGGCTTTGCCGCTACACAGCACATTGGCCGCAACACAACCCCCTGTTTGACAAAATTTTCGTAGGCCCCTGCATGGCTGGCACTGAGAAGCATGAGCAAGATACAAAATGTGCTCACATTTTAGATGAACATGCATCATGACGGCAATCACTTTAATAATTGCTCTTTACTGAAATTGTCACAGAAGGGGTGTAGGCCGTGAGGAGGTGACAGAGGTGGTTTCCTTGCAGGAGGATTTAGAGGTGGAGGCCGTGGAGGCAGAGGAGGTAAGTTGGTTACAAAAAATCTGGTGGAGTCGAGCACTGTGTATGGTGAAAAGTGATAGAGCTTCTTCCCATGTGAAATCATCTGCCATGAAAATTGTATGTAAATGTAAAGCTCACATTGTTTATCTGACATGAATTATAAAGTCCTCCATCGGTTGTAAAGCACATTGAGTACAGTGAACCAAGATTTATTATTATTTTGTTGTTGAATGAGGTGGTATGAGTTGAATTGCCTAGAGTAACACTTGAGCCTGCACACAGACATGAAGGTAAGGACAATCACAGTCTTCACTGATTATACAGAAGGGGGTATCCTTGATATAAGCTCATGAATGCCATTTCCTTGCAGGCGTTTTTTTGCGAGAGGAAGGGAAGCGGCTTGGTTACAAAAAATCTTGTTCCTGGTGAAACATTGTATGGTGAAAAGAAAATATCTTTGATGTAAGTTTTCTATGAAAATACTTTATTTTTTTACTGTTTATCTTTTGATATCTTACAGTTCTCATGTAACTGTAACTAGCCAGACAAATTGCAAAACAAGGGGGTTGGAACATTTGGTTATTATGAATGTACTTGTTGAATGAGACTTGTTTATAGTTGAATTGCCTATTTTCAACTTGAGCCCTCAACTCAAAATACCCCTGACAATCCCCCCTTTACCATAAGAATAATAAGTTCTTATATATAGCGCATTTTCACACTGTCTGAATGCGCTTTGCAACCGATGGAGGACTTTTTCGGGCTGCATATGAAGGCGCCTGTGGCAGCCGAGCAACTTACAATCATGCGGAGTTTCGTCAAGCGTTAAAACGCTTGATGAAACCTTAAGAACTACTTTACTAACTAATTTAAGTTGTTGTTTATGTTACATTCTAGGGTGTTGCAGAAGGTGAAAAGATAGAGTACAGAGTGTGGAATCCATTTAGATCCAAACTTGCTGCTGCCATTCTTGGTGGTATTGATAAAATTCACATGTCGCCAGGCAGTAAAGTCCTCTATCTTGGTGCTGCTTCTGGTACAACAGTTTCTCACGTATCTGACATTGTAGGACCGGTGAGTTTCTAACATGTCTCAATCAACCAAAGCGCTGTTGCAAACAGTATCTAGAATGCCACCTTCTTGACTCCCTATAGACCAAAATGCAATATGGTGGAATCAGTAAATATCATTGCATTGTGTAGTTTGTAATATGTAAGCCATCATTTTAAATAGTATACCAACAATAGAAACAATAGAAACTTTTTAACTTATTGTAAACTATTATTTATATTTATACAGCTCTCTGGAAGACCAATCACATTGTATTGAAGAGATTCCATGGTTAAATAAAAGCTTTGATTGATTGATTGATTGAACAAATTAAGAACTACAAAATTGAAGTGATTCTGCAAAAAGGCAAAAAGTTGTAGTGACGTGAAATCACAAAGACTTGTATGATAAACTGAGCTTTGGACTGACTAGACTTGGAATTAAAATGGTTATAACTTTATGACGATTTCATTTAAGATTGATAGGCTTTCGGCACATTATTAAATTATGTACAGTCTAACAAAATATGATATTACATACATTTATACTAAATTCATATTTTTTATCAGTTTATGCAAATTACTCAGTCATTATTGCATTTGGTCTATTCCTTTGGTTTGGACATCTTGCTATTTCTAATGTCCATTATTCTACACTCTTGCTATGCATCTGCATGTTCAAAATGGTGGGTTCTACTCCATTATTCCACACTCTTGCTATGCATCTGCATGTTCAAAATGGTGGGTTCTACTGTACTTTACATGTTGTTCTTTTGTACATCACTAGAGTGCAATTTAGAAAAGCTTGAAAACTAAATAACTAATTAGTACTAAATAGCACTAACGAAACAATAGAAAACAATAGAAATAGCACTATTTAGTACTATGTAAAATTAGTACTATTTCACACTTTTCTAAATTGCACTCTATGCATTTCACATCACTTTTTATAATTGGGTTCAAATGTTCATTAGGAAATTCCAATGATGTTGCCTTGAACTTGGAACTTTGAAATGAACGTTGTTGGTGAACCCGCTCATCAAAAGTAATGTGAAATTTGCACCATCTTTGATAAATGTATTGAAAATCGAGACTAGTGCTACAGGGGTTTCATTAATTTTTAAAGTAGCTGTATGAGATGCTCAAAGTAGCCGTATACTCAACGATTTTTTAGATCTGTACGATCGATCATACACTGACAAAAGTAGCCGCCGGAGGAACGGCAAGTAACCGCCGGAGCTCCGGCGGTAACCGGCTTCTGTTGAAACCCCTGGTGCTAAGGTTGTTAATAGTTGTAGTCTTGCATTATTGTGTGTAATTCATCAGGATGTGTCTACATCTATCTTTACATTCAATCTTAGGATGGTCTTGTATATGCAGTCGAATTCTCACACAGATCTGGTAGAGATCTCTTAAATGTCGCAAAGAAAAGAACAAATATCATCCCTATCATTGAAGATGCACGACATCCACATAAATACAGAATGCTTGTTGGTAGGTCCATGCACATGTATGTTGTTCTATAGGGCAGATTTCGTATGACTGTGAAATACTTATGGCATAGACATACCATGCAGTGACTGTGGTGTTTAGGATTTCAAATGAATCTTTGCTGTGCTGTGTATTTTGTTTTCCAGTCATACGGAATCTACTCTAAGCCTGTCATGTCAACTGACAAGTCAAAAATAATACAGTCGGTTGGGTCAGACAACCACATTTCCCCCTCCCCCTCCCCCTCCCCCATGGTATTTGCTGATGTCTTTGTTTGTCTGTCTGTCTGTCCATCTGTTTCTCTCTCCCGAAGCGTCACAACCTCTATGACAAAATCTTGGATCCCACCCATGCTCATATTTGAGAGTACAGGAAATTTAATTTTGTACCTTCTTTAGGTATGGTGGATACAATATTTGCTGATGTCGCACAGCCAGATCAAGCTCGTATTGTTGCAATTAATGCACACATGTTCCTTAAAAATGGTGGTCACTTTGTAATATCTATTAAGGTATGTATTACCTTTTGAGATTAGTTCATGTTAGAATACAACACATTGGCGGGTTGATAGATCTATAGATGATATAAATACATGAACTGACACATGATTAAGTTTGTATTTTGCTTGTTTCAGGCCAACTGTATTGACTCGACAGCTCAACCTGCAGCCGTGTTTGCAGATGAAGTAAAAAAGATGCAAGGAGAGAAAATGAAGCCACAAGAGCAACTGACTTTAGAGCCTTACGAGAGAGACCATGCTGTTGTTGTTGGTATTTACAGGTAAGGAAGCCTAAAGTCAAACCTCCACCTTGTTCCTAGTTCCTGAACACCAATTAGATATGGTTTTTAATCATGATTTTGCTTGCTCAGGTGAAATGTTTTTGGAAAAATTGTTGCATCCGAAACGGCACAGTGAAAACACACATACCATGTGCATTTATAGCCACCCTTGCACAGACAGCTGCAAAATATCCCCAGAAATAAGTCAACAGAAGCTGAATGAGTTGAAATATTTGCAGAAATGTTGAGCATTGATAACTACATTTGCAACTATGCAGTGCAATGAAGCTGCATCGCCTGAGCAAGCAAAACTACACTTCCAATGGTGTTTATAATATAAACTATGTGTACCTCCCAAGAACGCGCGATTTGATTGGTTGCTGAGCATGCATTATTTTTGTATAGATGCACGGAGCAGTGAAAACAAAGCAGAAAGCCTGTTTAAAACTAGTTTTATATTATAAAGCGAATAGAAGATGACTCTCCGTGCTTCTAAACAAAAATAACGCACTTCTGAGGTCTTGAAAGCTGCTGAATGCTTTCAAGACCTCAGCGTGCATTATTTTTGTATAGAAGCATGGAGAGTCATCTTCTATTAGTTAAATATATGTACATGTAACTCTATAACTTCCAATAACTGGTTATCGCTCTCATGACATTAAAAGTTTCTATATTAATTTAATATGGATTATGATGTAATTTTTCTGTTTCTTCCTTATAGAGCTCCACCTAAGAAGACTTGAATCACAATCCATTTACTTTAAACATTTCCTATTTTATTTTATTTTTATGTCTATATTCAGAACTGAAATGAAATTCTAGTTTTAGAAGAATCCTTGTGTAATGTTGTAATGTAATATTGTGATATAAAAAAAGTCATTAAAAAACGAACATGTAGTCACATGACTAGTCAAACCAATATCCAGCCAATCACATGTAGCCAGCCATCTAGAGCATTGTACCCAGACTCCTGTACTGCAATCATGTCTGTAAAAGAGTAGGAGACTGGGACAGTTAGCATGAAAACGAGACCAGCGGTGCACGAGTACACCTTGGAACACGAGAACTTCTTGCAATGTTGTACTATTTTTAAAGGCAATATTTTTGCTTGCAGTCGGCCTACAATACAGAAAATACTGTACTAGTCCTTATCCTTAGCAAAAAAGTGGGTGTTTCTTGGTGCAGTCTGCATTGTTTTCTGGGTTAGGTTTCTTTGTATGCAGGGTATTGTTTTGGTTCAAGTTCATTCTTCTCGTCCTTTGTGTTCATTGTCATCTTGTGTTCTGCAACACCAAGAAACTAAAGAAATACAGTTGCTACAAGGCCATACAGTATTGTTTCCTTCCCTGCACTCAATACATTCCTTGCTATCAAATAAGATGGCTTAGAGTAGTTTTTTTACTGACCACACTTCCACTTTTCATTCGGCGAATTGATAGACTTATCCTAAACCGATCAGAACGACTTTTGCACCAGTTATCGGGCAAAGATGGAAATTTAGAATAATGTCAATTTTAGCTCGATCGAGGTTTCCTTGGCTTCGATAAACAAAGATCGTTGAAATCAGTTTTACTAAAATATCTCGAGATTTCGATGAGCTCTTTCGATAAACTACATACTAAGGCAAAGTAGCTGAGACAGCATTCAAACTGTTTGATCAGAGCATAGTTAGTAGAGGGGACTGGTTGGGAAACCTTTTGTTATATGTTTTTGTTCGTTTTTTTCAACCGTGACCGTGCACAAATCTTTTGTTTTGTCATTGTTTTGCCTTAATTTGCTATGGTTGAGCAACTGAACCCAAACGTTTCTTTTGGCTGCTTGTGCGATATATTCCAATTTAAAATGAAATATATTAGAATATTTAAATAAGTAAATCCAATAGAGAACATTTGGGTTCATTCATTTAGCCATTTTCTAATGAATTTGAAGAAACATTGTGCACGGTCAGGACCCGTTCAACATCATAATGACATTAGGACTAGAACAAAGAAATATAACAAAAGGCTTCCTAACCATTCCCTCTACTAACTATGATCGGAGCGATTTTGAATAATTCGCATAAAGAATGTTTATGGGGTCCATTTAACAAATGCGAAGGGTTCTTGATCTTTTCACCTTTTCCATCTCATTGTAAAAGTGAGTGTTCAAGCGTTGACGATCTTTTCCCAAGTAAACATTCAATGTCTAAAAATAAGAAGTTTTACAGTAACTATATGTTTTTGCGCTGCCTAGCTATATGTTTTGGCGCCAAAAGCCTAGCTATATGTTTTGGCGCCAAAAGCCTAGCTATATGTTTTGGCGCCAAAAGCCTAGCTATATGTTTTGGCGCCAAAAGCCTAGCTATATGTTTTGGCGCCAAAAGCCTAACTATATGTTTTGGCGCCAAAAGCCTAGCTATATGTTTTGGCGCCAAAAGCCTAGCTATATGTTTGGCGCCAAAAGCCTAACTATATGTTTTTGCGCCAAAAGCCTAGCTATATGTTTGGCGCCAAAAGCCTAACTATATGTTTTTGCGCCAAAAGCCTAGCTATATGTTTTTGCGCCAAAAGCCTAGCTATATGTTTTGGCGCCAAAAGCCTAGCTATATGTTTTGGCGCCAAAAGCCTAGCTATATGTTTGGCGCCAAAAGCCTAGCTATATGTTTTTGCGCCAAAAGCCTAGCTATATGTTTTGGCGCCAAAAGCCTAGCTATATCTGAGCGCGCGTGCTGTATGAGAGCACACACGCGGAATACGCATCCTTAATTTGGCCAATCAGAGCGCGTTATATCATAGTTATTTTATGAATAGTTTTTTTTTGCGCCAAAAGTCCATAGTAAATTTTCAGCAGTTTTGAAATTAATTTAATTTGGCGCGACTTGCAGTGAATTGGAGTCGAGAGACCATAACTAGGTTAACTATAATTGAACTGTTTCAATATTATCCACCAGCTGCTAATTGTAGTTACACGTACGAGAAAGCAGTCAACTGATTTGTCTGTTATAGCATTCATTAGTAATCTCAATACGATCATGTCTGATCAGTGTATGTGAGCTCAAATTTATTGGTTGACCTGACACTGATTTTAATCAAGGACTGGTTACGAAGACTTAGCTAAGACTTGTTCAAGAGGAGGGGGCTTTTCCCTTGCACATGATCGCGTCGCCCGAAACAAAAATGCAACCTTCTTGTTATCTTGTTTACCTTCTTGTTTTTGTGCCAAAAGCCATATGTTTTGGCGCCAAAAGCCTAGCTATATGTTTTTGCGCCAAAAGCCTAGCTATATGTTTTGGCGCCAAAAGCCTAGCTATATGTTTTGGCGCCAAAAGCCTAGCTATATGTTTTGGCGCCAAAAGCCTAGCTATATGTTTTGGCGCCAAAAGCCTAGCTATATGTTTTGGCGCCAAAAGCCTAGCTATGTTTTGGCGCCAGGTATGCACTCGCTGCACATGATCGCGTCGCCCGAAACAAAAATGCAACCTTCTTGTAATCTATCGTTTATAAACAATATCAGTATGCAAATGACACTGAAATCTAAGACTATATAAAAGAGGTTGTTTTCTGGTGCTTCTTTTCACTAATCTTGTCAAACGCTGACAGCGAACAGTAAAGAAACCCTGTCACTCAAACACAAGGTACTGAGCCGTATTCAAGGAGCCCGGCGTTATTGGATCGATTTCTAAATAATGTTATTATTTAATATTAACCCAAACCAATATTATCGATCGTTTCATTTTGTCTACAGTCAAACCATGAAGCTGTGTGTCGCCTTACTTGTTATCGGTCTTGTTGTGATGTCAGAAGCAAGATTGAGGACTAACTTGGAGGACCGTTATGAGGAAGACCAGGGTCTTGCTTTCCAGAAACGATGTAAGGGCCGTCTCGGGGGATGTTCTTCTGACAGCCGGTGAGTGTTGTGACACGAAAGACAAAGAAGGAAGAAGACTCAGATGTCTTCGCCAAGCTGACGAGGGGGGATTTGTGAGCTATAAACAGTGTCTTCACTATGAAGGATGGCAAGTTTAACCTGATAATCACAGCTGACGTCAGACGCAAATCAAGATTTTCAGTTGAATTGCTTCATCTTTGTCCTGCAGTAGCTCAGACGAATTCGCTGTTCTGATCCAGTACTTTTTCTTAGTTTTATTGTGTTTCATTATTTCAGTACTCAAGAGTTAATGGAACTCCTCAGTCAAATTAATATCGCAATGATAGTCATAAATTCAAGATTCACGGTTAGATTGACATACTATACATCAAACTGTAGCCATAAGACAACGGAGTTAGTAATAGTTTTTACACCCAAATGCGCAAGCAAATGGGATTGTAGTCTTTTTGTCATTGTCGAATTTGCAAAGTGATAATCAATAAAGTTATTATTATGAATTGGTGTAACATCTTGTGGTAGCTCTATATCAACTTTCAGGCAATATTCAAATCGTTACTGTATATTTATTAATACGGGCCTAGCAATCAGAATATAAGCCACCCACCCAATTCGATACACGGGGGGAGGTCACCCACCACCCAATTCGATACACGGGAGGAGCTAGGTCACCCCCACCCAATTCGATACACGGGTGGAGGTCACTCACCACCCAATTCGATACACGGAGGGAGATCAACCACCACTCAATTCGATACACGGGGGGAGATCAACCACCACCCAATTCGATACACGGGGGGAGATCAACCACCACCCAATTCGATACACGGGGGGAGATCAACCACCACCCAATTCGATACACGGGGGGTGGTTACCCACCACTGACCCAATTCAATACACGGGGGAGAGGAGAGGGGAGAGGAGAGGGAAGAGGAGGTGTGTGTGTCTGTGTGTGTGGGGTGGAGTGAAGTACACGCGAACTCGAATTTCGTATGACTATGTCACGGAATGGCGGACACGACACGGCACGTCTTTTAAAATTGTTAATTTCATTACTCGGGCTACCTGTGGTAGTGTGAGTCGCAATCCACACCGTGTCTTTGATATTTCCCAGTAGTACTTTGCGTGGCGAAAATATATAATTACTCGGGCTCCCTGTGCATGGGAGGCCCGTTTCTAAAAATGCAAACTGTTCTTCGTCATGCTCGGTCGTCAAATCTGCAATGGGCCACTATTGCGCATGCGCTCTGCGCCCAAGTTTAAAGTGTAATGATTGTCGGGAATTTGCGTAAAAAAGACCATACTCCCAGACATTATGCTATCGGGCATTACACCAATCAGCGTAGCAGTCAAACAGGGAGGAAACAGTCGGATCCTAGGCCCACTAAATAACTGCCCCGCACCACTAGGCTATCGTGCACGCTTGTTGATTTGGAGGCTTAGTCGATTTTTATGATGTTTTCCAACCATTGGCTATAGCCCACTAAAATGACGATTTTGAACGATTTTTCACCATTTTGCCGGGGCCGATGTGTGTCTCGATAGAGCAATGGTCTAATAGGGTTTATCTGAAGTTATGGCTTAGGGGCCGGATATCCTCTCCCTCACTGGCCTTTTGGTTAGGTCCTGGGGCCGAAATCGTCACCCTATACGTGAGCCGATTCGATGTCTCAGCTTCTCAGAATGTCTCGGGAGAATCGTGCCAGTTTTTAATATTTTACTCTTTAATTTTCTTTTTCAGTAACAGGATTGTGCAGAGTTAGCTGTGATTTGGTGGTTATCGCGGTCATTAGGCTCGAGTTCGATCTTCTCAGAATGTCTCGGAAGAATCGTCCCTCTTTTTGGCTTCTTCTTTCATTTTCTTTTTAACTTTTTTGATGTGCCTGGGATGCCGAGCGAGCAGACGAGGTGTGTGCATTTGGGCTACCTGTGGTTATAATAAGGTGCATCATCTAAAGATTCCCTTACCAAAAATGTCCCTCAGTTACAATCTCCTCTCACGGTCTTGATTGGGGAATGGTTACAAAGCTAATCAATGAACGTTTATAAAACGTGGAGGAAGATTGTTTTGTCGTGAAATATTTTCCTTAAAACATCTGAATTATCACAGAAAACTCGTAAAGATGAGTGCTTCAGGTGGCGTAGAAGAGTCTGAGAGGAAGAATGAGCTTGAAGAAGAGATGTCGAGGTATTTATTGGCGATACTTTGGAAGTTATATAAGTTATTTAAGCTTTATACATGGTTTACAAGGAAATACGATGTCATACTTGTCAGATCTTTCAATTTCACCATTTCCTGGTGTATTTGGCGATCTGTACTCTTATACTTTATAGATGCATTCTCAAATTCAAAGACAAAATGTGGTGAGCACAAAAAAGTACGCCACGAGATGAAGTCGAGTGAGGTGACTGTTGTTCTCACCACATTTTGATATCTTCGATCTGTGCATCTATAATAGTACAATGGAATCAATTTGTTTTATGTTTATATAAGAATTGCGTGTTTTAGTGATGTCATCTGTGTGTCTGTACTCTATAAATAACACACAGCTCTCGACCAATCAAAGTGCTTGTAATATTACAATAATTTGTTATACAGTCAATCTCAAAAAGGTTGTCCAGATGAAAAGACTACAATACTACAATAAAATCACGTGATTCATTATGTATTCAATACCCTCGCATGGAATTTCAATTTGAGATGCAAAAGTACACGGCATTGTGAGAACTGAATGTAGTGGCGTTGGTATCAACTCGCAGTTCCGCGCGCAGAAATTGAAAACATAATGAATCACGTGACTTTATTGTAGTATTGTAGTCTTTTCATCTGGACAACCTTTTTGAGAATGACTGTATAAGTAATTGCCTGTAATAAAATATAGTAAACCTTCTTTCATGTTCCACCAGGTTTGAGCAGGAGATTGCTGGTCATCCTGTGTCCAAACCGCCAATTATTTCTGCAAATACCTTTAAAATAGCATCACAAACAATTCAAGAAACCGTAGTAGTTAATCCCCCACCAGCACGACTGCCAATGCAACATATACAGCCACTCCCAAGACCACCAGCACCACCACGGATGTCACAGCGGCCACAATTCTTTTCTCCACCAAACATGACTGGGCCACCAATGATGAATCCAGGCCGCCTTCCTGGACCAACTCGTGGGCCCATGGTTAGACAACCTCATATGATGACTCAAAATATGCGGCCACTTCAACCACAGCCTGTCGGTCCCATGGGCATGGTTCAACATGATCTAGCACGCATGCACAATCCAATGATGCAGCCATCTCCAATGATGCAAGTAGCTGCGGCAGCAATGCCAGTACCTAACTACCCATTGACAGGACCTGCAGTTCCTGGTAATCCATCAGTTGTATTACCTACCATTACCCCGGCAGAGCAGAAGGAATGGGAGTCGGCATATACACACATTGAAGGGGAAGGCGACAAGAAAAAAGGAAAAGACAAGAAGTATATTAGGGTTGCGGGGACACAAGTCTGGGAGGATTCTACACTTGCATCATGGGATCCAAGTAAGGATTTGTGTTATTTCCACTGTACAGAAAATAATAATAGAATAATTCTCAGGAGCACTTGTCATCCCTAGTAGTTTTGGTCTTTACACCAATGATACATGATCTATATTATCATATTATTAAGTGGCCACCCTATTACTTACCAGTCCCAGAAATCACTTCCCATACCTACAGTAAACTAAGCTGTCACCTCTAGCAGTTGTAGTCCAGTTTTGCAGCCAATGACCTAATTTCTATCTATGTATCGATTTATTTTTTGTGTACATGTAAATCTTGTTAGCATGAGTGAATACAGGCTTGACTGTTCTTATGATTAATGATGCCTCAACTACTGCTAGTAAATTACAGTCATTTGCAAAAATTCTGGCCGCCAAGATATATCAATATATCAATATATCGGGTGCATTATGGGTAATTAAATAATACTATTTTGAGTTTCCTAACTTATTAAATGAAGCACAACTTACAAACAACAAACGTAAGACTAAAATAAACATTATGCTAAATATTTCTACGTACTTTGCTGGCGTTAACCCGCTTTAAGGGGAATTTTCGATTATTGAATTACCCATAATGCACCTGATATATTGATATACTGATACTTCGTAGCGGCCAGAATTTTTGCAATTGACTGTATTATTTTTAATACAGTTTGTTTGTTTTGTAGATGATTTTAGGATATTTTGTGGAGATCTTGGAAATGAAGTAACAGATGAATCCCTAACAAGAGCCTTTACAAAGTACCCATCATTTCTAAAGGCCAAGATTGTGCGAGAAAAGAAATCAAGCAAGTCAAAAGGATATGGTTTTGTCAGCTTTAAGGATCCTAATGACTTTGTAAAAGCAATGAGGGAAATGAATGGTACGTGTAGTAGAAAGCAAAACTTGTTTAATTGCTCTTGTTGTAAATACTTTTGATTCCTCCTCTTATTGAGGCTTGGGAACAACAACTACAAACAAATTAATGTATTTTGCACAATAAACATTATTAGTATTATTATAAACAAAAATGGGCTGAAAATTGAGCCCATAAGATTCTTGGCACAAGTATACAAAATAAAACCAAGACTAATGCATTCAACATGCTTTAACCAGTTAGGGTAGAGTAGGGTAGAGTTAGCCTCCTATGCAGACTTTGTGTAGCGCTTCCGGTTCCCGTCATTCCTCCACTGCGTCTGCTCAGACTCGAACAACATTCCTTTCTACGAATTTGACCAATCAGAGAAAGCCCCACAAAAGCTTGTGGGTACGACCTTGACCTTGGCCGTCTTTTCCGCAAACAAGTCAATGAATCGGCGATGCATGGTGGAGAGTGAGCGTATCGGATGACTGTTATAGAAAAGTAAGCCAAGTTTTTCGTATAAATAAGTTCAATATTCATCAGAAAAAGCCCATAGATGCCATAACTTTAGAAAAGAAAGACGTTTCTCTAAATCTTCCCACTGATTCGGGAACATCGCTAGTATTTCAGGCTATTCCTTTAATGTTTGATCTTGTAAATAACAATAAAGTGAATCATTGGATCACTGCATTTGCAATCAACTGTAATAGCGTACTGAAACTATTTTGATGGTTGTGTCTAGTTTCAAACGTAACGTTTATAGGTTTGCTGGCGGCGGCTTCGTTTGTTGATGTGAATGTTATGGTTTTGACATGCAATTTGTCGACGTTTGACAGGTATATTCTTAGCATTTTGGCATGGAAAACTACATGTTTAGAACTTATTTCATCTTTTATTAGTATTTTTACAGCCATCTTGAAACTTGAACCACTCTACTAAAAGCTGAAATAAGTTCGAAGTGACTAGTCGGCAAGGTCTTTCAATCCATCAAGTCTTTCTAATATAGAGGGAATATCCAACAGACATCTACCAAATATCCTTCAGGCTTGTACGGTTTTTCTTAGATTCCTCTTTCTTGCATATATAGTGTCAAATTTAAGACTTTCTTTGGCGTATTTTCTGTATTCACGCGAACATGTACAAATGTGGGAAAATGAAAAATTTGCATATCACCTAGCAATTTGATTGGTTGATAGAAAACAATGTAGAAAGGAATGTTGTTCGAGTCTGAGCAGACGCAGTGGAGGAATGACGGGAACCGGAAGCACTACACAAAGTCTGCATAGGAGGCTAGGGTAGAGTAGGATAGGATAGGATAGGGTAGGGTAGTTTAGGGTAGAGTAGGATAGGGTAGGGTTGTGTAGGGTAGAGGTGTGTAGGGTAGGGTAGTTTAGGATAGGGTAGGGCAGGGTAGGGTATGGGTTGCTCATGATACAGTTGGCTCTTGTGTGCCGACATTAAAAAAATATAATAACACCTAGAATATTGTTTAAGAAATAAACTGATTAGCAATAATATTATTGATGATAATTATTGTTATTGAGTCCATGCGAGAACAGTGTAAGTAACTTGCGTTCAAAATGAAAACTTTCCTGTGGAGTTGGAAGAGCCTGAAGGAGAATGTAGATTTTGAACAGAGATCACTTCTGTTGACAGAGCCATTCAATAATTAATTTAATAATAATAATTTAATAATAATAATTTAATAATTATCCAAGATTCTCATGTTTTTTAATGATTATTTATCTTTTCATTCTACAGGGAAATACATTGGAAACAGACCTATAAAACTACGAAAGAGCACATGGAAAGATAGAAACATTGATGTAGTTAGAAAGAAAGGCAAAGAGAAAAAGAAATTAGGGCTGAGATAATACAAGAGAATCAATAGTTATCACATCGGACAGACATTTCTAGACACCGTCATGGTTCTCAATTGCCCTATATCATTATGATGTCACAGCTTGTTTATGAGGGGGACAGAATTGTGAAGAACAAATTTTAGAAATTTGAACTAAATCTGCTGTGCTGAGGTTCACTTGATTTCAAATTGGCTAATTTCCAGATATTATGTTCATCAATGCTTTTCCCACAATATTCTATAATTACTGTGTTTGGTGACTTTTATCGCTTTCAGACGGTCTGCAAAATACATTTATTTGGGAAATCCTTTGTGTTGTTGCTGTTTTGTCCCCCTCTTGCAACCATGATCCTTTAGATTGTTTTGATGTGACGTCATAATGTTATAGGGCAATAGACTTTTAATATAAACAGCCGGCCCAAAACTTTGAACATGCATGTAATGATGTTTTTTTTGTAGAAGTTACTAGCAAAGGAAAAATTGTTGAAATTTATATCATCATGTAAAATATTAGCTTGATTATTGTGTGTTTTATGAAGCAGTATCAGAAATAATCCCAAGGTTTTATTGAAATATGGGGTCCCTGCAAGAACAGCGTAAGTAATGTGATCAAAATGCAAATTCTCCCGTGGCATTCAAAGAGTCTGAAGGAGAATTTATGCTTTGGTCGGATCATTTACTGTGAAGTTGTTGTTTATTGAGTGTGACACTGGAGTACTAACAAACCTGTTGCCCTCATTAGTGAGATAGATAGTGCAAGTATTGCAGACACTGATTGAGGGTGGTCACTGCCATGGGTGCTGTACATGCAAGGACCATACTGCTTTCTGATATGTTAGTTGATGTAACTTATTATTAATAAATTATCTGAATTAAGAACAAATATAACTGGGATCAATGACTTATGTTGTGAGATACGATGTAGGAGGCCGTGGAACTGGTTAGGGAGGGAGAACACAACTGTATGACAGCCCCAGGGTGAGAGAGGGAGAGAGAGAGGGGGGTGTGTATGTGTTGGGGACGCTGGGATCAATATGATACGACCTTTCCCTTGAAGTTCAATTTTTTTGATTACCGACTGGTTAAGGCGGCTCCAGCACAATGAACGTCCGCCGCACCCTCCAACTCGCCCGCCCCGCGCCAACACCGCCCGGACTCCACTATGCCCAACACAAACACCAATCCAACCACTCCGCCCCCGGAAGGCCCATTCAAAATCACCACCGCAAGCCGCGCCCGCGAACGCCAGCCGACACTCAAACGACACCACCCCCACCAAAACCGCCGCCAAACGCGCCCCCCCCCCCCCCCCCGATTCCCCCAAACCCCCCGAACGATCCCCCAAGGCCCCCAGCGACGCTCCGACGAGGCAAGAAGAAAATTGCTCGAGCCGAAGTCACGTAACAACCGATACGTCCAAACATTGACAACAAAAATATGAACTGGTGACTTCGGCTCGACCAACTTCCCCCCCCCCCCCGCCAGAACACCACCAGGGACCCCAAAAGGCCGCCCACGAAGTCCAAAAAAAATCGCACGAGGGAAAACCGCCCGGCAGCAGCCCCAGCGAAAACAGCGCCGCCCGAACATCAGCCGGCACTCACAAACGCGGCCCACAACGACTGAATCCCGAACAAACCATTCAAAAGCACAACGGCCGAATCAGCACCCGCGTCAAGCACAACAAAATCCAAGCAACACCGACGCGGCGCGAGCAAGCCAAAAAACACGGCAAAGCGGCCACCCACCATGCGGGAACCACCCCAAGCCAGATCGATAGGTTTTGCAAGGTATTCGGACCAGCGTTGGTGGTGGGTAGTCAAGGTATGTGTGGGTGTTTTATGGGGGGGGGGGGAAGGGAGAGGATAGGGGTGATGTATCCAGGGGGGGGGGGGGGGGGGGGGGGGGGGGGGTTTGGTGGAGGGTGGCATTGGGATATGGGGACTGGGGGTGAGTGTGAATTTGTGGGGGGATGAAACGTAGAAGGAAGAAAAGAAAGAAGGGAAGAACTGAAAGTATGTAGCTATGTAGGGTGACAAGTAGAGAAATGGATGATAAAGATGGAGAGAGGATATATATAAGTGGAATGTATGTAGAAAAATAGTGGCAAGTGGAGAAATGGATGATAGCGAAGAAAAAGAAAGAAAGATAGAAGTGGAGTGTATGCGGATGAATAGGTTGAGAGGCAGATATTAGCTAGAAAAGTAGAGAAGATAGAGGGAAGTGGAATGTATGTAGATTAATAGTGACAAGTGGAGAAATGGATGATGAAAAAGAAGTAAAGAAAAATAGAAGTAGGAAGTATGTAGATAAATAGTGGAAGTGGAGGAATGGTCAAATGCCCGGGGTATGCCCGGGGAGGGGGGGGGGGGGGGGGGGGGGGGCACTCTTGGAATTGACTAGTGCATTAGTTCTGCAGTGAATACCAGTTCCACCCTTTGAAAACGACGGTATTCCGCAGTTGTACGTAGGCTTTGCAGCCATTCTTAGTGATTTCTGATTCAGACTGACACTAAGAACGGCTACAGGAGACTACAATAGTTTCTCTGTGATTTTCGTAGTTCGATAATTACTCGGGCCCAGGCCGCAGGCCGCCCGAGTTAGAAAATGCGGATTTCGGTTGTAGTAGTAGTAGTAGTAGTTTTGTTCGGCTCCAAAATGACGAGTATGCGACGTATTTAATCGTTGGAATTTATTAACATAAGCTTTAATAAATAAAGATACCGGCTAAACGCGGGTCTTTCTGCAGATACCACAACTCAAACTATTGTTGCTCCGGCAGCCCGCAAAAGGAACCATGAAAGACTACATACCTATCCGCTGCTTTCTTCTCCAGCATTTCGTACGAGGACTCTACATGAGTTTCAAGATTACTCAGCAGATTTGAAAATATTCGATAAAATGAGAAACAGGACTCAAGTAGATTTTGAATCTTAGTTTTGAAAATTAAGCTGTAGATCTTCAAGCTATTAAAAGGTCAGGATTATAATAGTTTGCATCGTTCAAAATGACTAGAAGTGGTAAAAAAAAATAGAAGCTCGCTTAAAATATAAATTTTTTTTTTTGTGCAACAAACGCGAGGCCGTTATCGGAACCATCTGACCTATGCAACCTCAAGACGTATCATGTTCGTACTCACCGGGACTAATAGTCTCTCTCGTCACTCAAACTGTCACTGATTGTCATGACGTCAGAGAAATTCAAATTATATTTTATTGAAGAAGATGTCCTTGTTTTATTCGACGTTCGAACCGTAACTCGAACCCCAACTCGATTCCAAACTCGACGTTTCGGGATCTGAAGCTAGAGAGGGGGATATTTTTTTTACACAAACTCATCAAAATCAAATCAATTGAACTCAAAGTCAAAAGGTATAATCAAAATGAACTCAAAGGCAAATCAAATGAACTCGACACATACATGTATATACATAGTCTCCCTCGTCACGCAACTGTCAGTCATTGTCAGGTCTCTCCTCGCGCAGCTGACATTGTCCTTGTTCTTCAACCAACTGGCATTCATTTTCAAGTACTTCCTCGAACAACTGACATTTTCCTTTTCACAATGCCCGAGTGAACGCTCATTGAGCGTCTTGTTTTTTTAAAAGAACAAAGCCGCATGGGCTACCTGTGTCAAGCTTGGGATACCTGTGCTCTCAACGGAGTTGTATCAGACGGAAGAAGAATGTCGTAATCTACAGCTGTGCTTGAAGATTTGCTGAGCGATCATGGATCTTGTTTTAAGCGTTGCAGACTACCACTTTTTTACGCCATATATTTATCCTTCGACCTGGCATGAAGATGATATCTATCGCCAAATATTTTCGCTCCTTTTCATCGCCAACATTGGAGGTGCCATCTTGTATCTCTCAACTGCATCGTTCAACTTTTTCTTCGTATTTGATCGACGGCTTCTTCAACATCCTCAGATATTGGAGAACCAGATTTACCTTGAAATAATGGTCGCTTTGAAGAGTATTCCGTTCATGAGTCTTCCTACAGTAGCTCTATTTATGCTGGAAGTTCGTGGATACAGTCGTCTTTATTACTTCGATATTTCAACCTTGGGCGTTTGGCGATGTGTCTTTGATGTCCTTTACAGTACCGTTTGTTTTCTCTTATTCACCGATTGTCTGATTTACTGGATTCATCGAGGTCTTCACCATCGTTCAATCTACAAACATTTGCATAAAATTCATCACAAGTGGAAGATTTCAACTCCCTTTGCCAGTCATGCATTTCATCCCATTGATGGGTTTCTGCAATCCGTCCCTTACCACCTATATCCATTCATTTTCCCACTTAACAAACTTGTCTATCTCGCTCTGTTTTTATTTGTCAACTTTTGGACTGTGTCAATACACGATGGTGACTACAGAGTTCCTAACAGCTTAAAGCCGTTTATCAATGGATCGGCTCATCACACTGATCATCATCTCTTCTTTGACTTCAATTATGGCCAGTTCTTTACATTGTGGGATAAGATTGGAGGCTCTTTTCGTACACCAACTGCATTTGAGGGCAAGGCACCGATAGATTATGTCCTAAACAAGATGCCTTCCAAGGCTAAATCCAACTAATTACTATTATGAATAAGATAATCTTGGCATATTCTGATAAAGTCGTGAGAATTTGTTGTCAGAAAAATTGCGGTATTCTCATAAAAAGTCAAAGGTGGGCATTCCAATAAGAGTTGATAAAAAGAACAATTTTTGGTTTGGAGCTAACTTTCTATCAGGATGAACATAATGTGCAAGAGCTATGCCACTTCTAGATTTTCTGTCTCCATACATTGTGACATTGTGTTATAAGTGCACCCTAAGTCAAGTTGTAACAACAAGCACTGACAAAGTCAGATGGAATTGGTCAGACAGCTAACCCATTGTGATGATAGCTGGGTTCCACAAAAGCTCAACTTAAATCCCACAGGCAGTCGATCATTTCTTCGGAGGCTATTGTTAAAAACATATTGCACGCAGCTTTTGGGATGGGTTCCCTATTGTGTTCTTACACATGGCACTGTGTGCATTTGTCCCCTGCCGTTATGTTCAACAGAATATTGTGACTACTCAACTGAATGGAAACACATGCGATTCTGTGTGTAAAAAACAGGGAGCCTAATATACTTATTCTGCATGTTCTACCACAGGAAACCCATAAAAATTAGAGTATTCAAATATTATCTCTTGTTTTTTTACCATTAGCCTCAGAAGAAATTAAGTTGGGCTGCCTACGAGTATCCTTGGTTTCATTGCTGAAAGTAGGTTTAACTCAACTGGATTTATTGAGTCAGCGTTAATTGGCATTTCATGAACCAGGGCATGGCCTGTAGCATTTAGGACATAAGTTATCCGATTAGCGTAATTATTTTAGTCATACAAACATGTGCAGTCTAATTTAACAGGACAGGTGACTTCATTAATTAGAACATGAATTCATTACTTAACTAAGCATGGTTTTCACTAGCAATGCAAGCATTGGTTAGTTCAAAGCAAAAGATATTGAAATGTTTCGATGCTTGCGGTGGCTTAGTCATCAGGTCCGTTTCCACAGTGACAACACCTCTTGTGCTCTCTGTGTCGCTAGTGAAAAACAGGATTTATCTTGAGAGAAGATAATAAGTTAGTGATATAATCATAATAATAATAATAAGTACAGACACTGACAGAGGTTTGTTACGTCCTCAGTGGTTCTTTTACATCCCACCAATTCAGGTTAGTGATCAGTGTAGTGTGGAGAGACGGGACTGTCATATAACCAGTCCTTATTAATCTTAGAAGTTTTGTTGCATTATTCTGAATGAGAGATCTTGTCTTTCTTCCAGATTCAGTTATGCATTTCATTATTAACCCTGATTGTCTGGAATGGAAAGGACATCACTTGGAGAAATACTGGCAGAGAGAAAACAAAGTGAATTTTTGAAAAAAATATTGATTTGAGTTAGGTTACAAATGTAGATAAATATTTCAATACTCCAGTTTCGCGTTGTTTAGAGATGACCGCTGTCCTTGACAAAAGATGCATGTACAGGCTTAGCCTCGATTCAGAAACCAGTCAGTGCAATTCAAAAATGTTTCTATTATTTCATGTCAACATTTTATCGTGTTCTCGTTGATATTTGTGAATAATTTACACTGACTCGAGGCTAAGCCTGTACAAATGTGTCTGATGTCAATAAGTACAGCGGTTTTACAGCGGTATCTGTGAACGTGAAAAGGGACTATTAAATATGTCATATTTCATCATGTTGGTGTGTACTACATCTACCACCGTGGTTAAAAATAAATGATTAACTAAATATTGACAATTTGTAATAATTAATATAATTTTAACAGTAGGGTATCATTTTGATATTCAAGCAAATATTTGATCAATAATTTGTTGAACATTTTTAACAGAAGTATGTGACAATATTATGACTATTGAAAATGTTATTTTAAAATTTACAAAAAATAATTAAAATACAACATAATATATTATATTATAATAGAGTCGTTTTCGTATGAGTGGGAAACCTACGGTGCCGTGACACTCAAATGGCTTCCTTTCTCAACCAATCAAAAAGCGTGCATATGCATCTCGTCCAATCAAACTCTTTCAATACGACAAGGCGCAGTTCGGTGACGGTATAAACGTTCCCACTCATACGAAAACGACTCTATTTTATAACATTTACAACATAATGTTACATACTTACCAACTTGAAATAAAATATTTAAATCTAGAAATCATGATACAAATGTATAATTATTGTTTATTATAACCTTGTAGTTAGAATCACTAAC
Source organism: Actinostola sp. cb2023 (assembly GCA_033675265.1). NCBI lineage: Eukaryota > Metazoa > Cnidaria > Anthozoa > Actiniaria > Actinostolidae > Actinostola > Actinostola sp. cb2023. Next base: position 331,658 of record JAUJYZ010000591.1, on the reverse strand, counting down.
AGCTTTTTCCCAGGCTGTTCATGTAGTTTTGACTTCTACACAAGTGGTACATACATGCGTGTACATAGCCATTGTCTGATGCACAGTTATGTTGCTGTTAGTATTAATGGGATCCACCATAGCTGTTTTATCATGAATGGGAGTTTGGGGAGGTCTGTCTAGTGAGGAAGGATGTTAATCCTTTACTGAACAAAAGCATAAATTAGCACTCAACTGTGAAACTTCATTTTCAAGAACCTTTTATATGGTAATGCAGAAATATGGTCACGTTCACCGGGTCTCTTGTTATATTGTCAGTTTCCTTGTGTACACATATACATCTCTGAGGTTCAGGGTTATTTTTAACAATCATTTGTGACAGTATAATGAATGCTCCATGGTCTAGTAAGTAGCATATATATTATTATGATTATTATGATTTTATTATATTATTTATATAAAGTGATAATATTGTTGATGTAATTATATTATCTTTAACTTAGTAATTATACAGTGTTTTTGGATATTCATACATTATTATCCAGGTGCATCAATAGCTTAATTTAATACATTTAGCTTAACACAGCCCACCTAACAATTTATTTCTTGTGATCATTTTGTATGTTTGTGTTAGTAAATGACTTAAATGTGACTTGTATGTGTTAGTAAATATGGCTTAAATGTGACTTGTATGTATTAGTAAATGGCTTAAATGTGACTTGTATGTATTAGTAAATGGCTTAAATGTGACTTGTATGTATTAGTAAATGACTTAAAGTGCTAGAACGATGAAATTTGTACATCTTTTAAAGACTTTTCTTGCACATAAAATGCTGATGAGGACTGAAAAAAACATAAATTCACAAAAATAAGTTAAAAAAAAAATATTTAAGCGTCCAAATTTTGTCTTTGAACATCGCCAAAACACTGTCCGCCATTACGAAATTGCGTTCCGCCGAGTCAGCGATTTGATTGTCAGCGGTATTGCATTTTATTCTCTCTGACGTCATATGCGCAACACATGGTAGTTTGGCGTACTTTAGTTGTAGAATGGCGTCGTTTTTAAATGAAGATTTCATTGACAATCTGAGCCAAAGTGACGAAGAAACTGCATGTAGTTACTCCTCTTCTCATGAATTGTTATATGAAGACGACAGTGAACATTATGAACCGCTTTCAACTGAGGAAGAAGCAGCGGAATATGAAGAGCAAGTCGTTCGCGAAGACCAATCTGGTGCTAATGGGACGTAGTTCGGTTCAATCCCCAGATTCGTCTGTTCTGATAGCGTTTCTTTTAAAATCTATGGTGAGAAAATAAATTATCATAATCTGGATTTCAAAAAAGCCAAAGTTTTATTAGAAACAAAAAGTTGTTTATGGGCACTGTGATCGGCGGCACTTGATTAACATCAAACGTGTTGCATGTTCATTTCAAGACAGTATGCGACGACGCCAAATTTGTCTCATAATTTTATAGCAATTAAACTCGACTAAATGCTTGTAAAAACAGGAATACACTATAAGTATGATGTTTAAAATATTTTCGATTTTGATAAGCTTATAGAAAAACAAATGCTAAAGTCGTTTGCGGATTCGCGGCCGTCATTTCCTTTCGGAGGGAAGCGCGACGTGCTTGAAACAAAGAATGCCGGCAAGTAGCAGCGTTTCAATTTATTTTTATACTGTCTATTAAAATCATTTTTGAATAGGCAACGTACACGTTTCATACTTTGCAAAGTTAAAAATAAGCGAGTGTTAGTGCGCTTACTTTCCCTGAAAATCACCTGCGACTAGCTCATTTGCATGATATAGCACTCGTAACGTACACTGGCATGTAAACTGCAACATTTTAGACGTCCAACGTTTTTAAATTCACTACAATTGTTAAAACATTTTGTTTATTATATAATATTGCCGATTGCAATAACGAAACGACTATAAACACAAATATTCCGTTTTATGACTTACTTTTCGACGATCTCTGTCAGAACGCACTTCCGATCCCTTCTTCCAAATCGTCGGGATTGCTCCTGGCACTATTCGCCTGGAAGATCCTTCCACATACACTGCTCTTTGAAACGATTTATCGTCGAAATGTTCAGAGCAGACCCCAAAACGTCCAGTTGGGTTGAAATTTGCTCTATGTGTTCTGACAAATCTGACCCATTGATCTCGCACCTTGCCGGCTTGAGGAGAAAAGTGTAGCGAAATTCCTTTGCTGTTGGCTACATTGCTGCAATTTTGCACTACACACCTTTTGGGAGGCATGTTACGTTGTGGTTTTGATTTCCATCTAAAGAAAAAGTCTAAAAACTACGCGAAATTCCTAAAGATTGCTCTGACGCTGTGCACAACACAGGCTAAAAGTACCCGCGAGATTTCAAGTGTAGCGCGGGTGACGTCACTTCCTTTAGATCGTCGATCAGCGGCCTGGAACGCATTCGTTTAATGGCGGACATAAAATCCGTAACTTTAGAGACTAAAAAGTACATCTTCCCGTTCTCGTATGAGAATACGGTTTGGACAGATGAAAACATAGCAATTCTACTTTCGAAAAGGGTAATTTTTAAAAAATGTACAAATTTCATCGTTCTAGCACTTTAAATGTGACTTGTATGTATTAGTAAATGGCTTAATTATATGACTTGTATGTATTAGTAAATGGCTTAAATGTGACTTGTATGTATTAGTAAATGGCTTAATTATATGACTTGTATGTATTAGTAAATGGCTTAAATGTGACTTGTATGTATTAGTAAATGGCTTAAATGTGACTTGTATGTATTAGTAAATGGCTTAATTATATGACTTGTATGTATTAGTAAATGGCTTAAATGTGACTTGTATGTATTTAAGTAAATGGCTTAAATGTGACTTGTATGTATTAGTAAATGGCTTAAATGTGACTTGTATGTATTAGTAAATGGCTTAAATGTGACTTGTATGTATTAGTAAATGGCTTAAATGGCTTAAATGTGACTTGTATGTATTAGTAAATGACTTAAATGTCACGTATGTATTAGTAAATGGCTTAAATGTGACTATATATAGTTGTATGTATTAGTATTTATGACTTAAATGTAACTTGTATGTATTAGTAAATGGCTTAAATGTGACTTGTATGTGTTTTATAGATGCAATGTCAAAAATCAAGTCCAGTCTTAAAGATATTAAAACAGCCCCCCTCTATCCCCAATCACCAAAATCATTCTGTTTTGATAGACTGTTTTGGTATAGACATATTACATTATATGAATCCAAAACATTAATTTGTTTGGAAATAAATACCTTTAATAATATATTATATTGATTTTTTTGTCCCCCATTTTCAACATTTTTGGAAGAGTCATATAGAAGGAAGAAATAAATTATTGTAGACGGAAAATAACCGTTAATAATTGAAAATATTTAATGACTATAAGTATTTACACCTGTTATGACATTTAAAAAATAATAATTAGGCTATTCAGACACTCTGTCTACAAAAACACTTTTTGAAACAAAGTACAACAGAGTGTAATATAGAGTATGATATTATTTGTTCTTGATTCAAGGTGCCAATATTGCCATCAACATTTTGATGTCCTTGTTTTTTATATTTCCAGTAACCACATGAAATTAAGTCTATTTTGTACACTATTTTGAAACTATAGAGTTTATATAATAGTGTTACTACATACAGTATTCATCATTATTATATTAAAAGTGTTATTTTTTTATATATAATATTATTTAGTACACATTTTTGTACCTGGTACATATTTTTGTATACCCACTAAGGCCCATGGCAAATGTCGAACCAAACCATGAACTTAATTCAGTCGAACCTATTAATTTTGTGGATGCATGCACTGCATTAAACCTTTATTATTATTATTAATATTATTAAATAGGCTCATGGATAGTAATGTGATGGTCCCGTGACTTAATTAATAGGATTGGCACGACTTAAGTTCGACGTTTTCATTAGGCCTAAGTATTATTATTAATATTATTATTATTTTACATATTATTATTATTATTTAGAGTGCAGACACTATATATATACCTGTGAGAAAAATTAACTAAACAACATCAAAATATCATAAGACAAGAAAACAAAAGGTTTGATGATGTTAATAATTTTTTTTTACATTTTTAATTGTAATTTTTAGTTATTTTGTTGTAGTATTGACAGAAATTGCATTGATAACAGTCCGTTTAACAGATGTATTTTATCCTGTATAAATACATTTGTATGTTGCTGTATATATCCTGTGGACCTGATCCTGATGTCAACTGTATTCGGCTCAATTTTGAGGGCAAAAATCAAGATCATAATTATTTTTATTACACACACAAAGAAAAGGAAGATGAAAAAAGAATAGAAGTGAAAGAGAAATTTTCAAATATTTTCTTGAAAATAAATATTTCAATTTTTTTTACCAGACATTTCAATACAAATATGTTGAAAGTGTATTTGGTTCATGATTTTCCTTTTCCAATTTGTCAAATTCTTCTGATTTGTTTACCGATTTGTTAAAAATTGTTATCATATTTTCATCTTTTTCTTTTTCATGCATTATTTCTTTCTAAAAAATAGTTGCACTTTTGCTATTTTTATTCTTATTTTACCTATTTTTGGTGCTTAGAACACGTACGGTAAGCAGCTGTTTTGACAATGACTTCGCCCACGACAATAAAGCGTGATTTTATAGCTTTTTTTCGGTTGAATTCAGCTGAATATTGTTAAGAAAATGAACTATATAAACGTAGGCGTTTTAGGTCATCGTCGATTGGACTGAAAGTCTTTTTTTCGGTTTTTCCACAAATTATAGCTTAACAAATTTTCGATTGCGGATTTTTTGCTCTGACGACGAATAACTCAGAACAGAGCATCACAAACTATTACGAGTAATGTTCTTTAAATCTTATTTAAAATTTACTAGAACAGATTTTCGAACTAACAAATTAGAAGACACAGATTGCCCGCGATTTTTCAAAAACAAAAAAATTGCCCGCCATTTTTATCGAAGAAATTGTGATCGAAGACTCTATTCTCCCAACTCGTGTTTGGGATAATTGACATTTCTATGGCAACAGGGCGTCGCGTCATCGATTTTCTCACGACCCATCATTCTTTTCAACGGTCTACGGTCTTTTTTCGTTGGAAATTTTGAATTTTTTAAAGCGGGGCGATCGCTAGGCTCAAAAAACACACAAGCTGGCTAGCAAAATACGCTGCTATATCGACTTCTGGAGGCCCAGTGGACTGAATAATTGATGTGAGAAAAGGCTTGGGAAAAGTTGTTTTTTCGTGAGGGAGCGGTTCGATTTATCCAACTCCAACGTGATTGCTGATTCAGCGCGCGATTTTTGTTTTTTTGTGTAAAGAAAATTTTCCTGGATTGTCAATTTTGCTGGAGTTCGCTGGCTTCTTTGCTACCACTTAACTTCATTGTCATGAGAATGGAAATTGTGGATCTACAATGGTAGAAGGATGACTGCTAGCGCCAAAATGCACCGGTAAGTGCGTAGGTTGACGAATCTTGTGAAATTTGTCTTCTCGCGCGAGCTCTTCGCTTTGTGATGTTCTTCTTTGGCGCGCATGATAAGTCCTTTCTTTAACACCATCTTCTCTTGTAATCATAACAAACTAACATACAAGGGTTTTTTGGTGCTTGTGACTGCCTTTTGCTGGCTCAGTTTCCTGTTTTTGCCTTCAATATGCTGGCAAAATATGTCGCGAGCTCTGTCAAAACACCCTTGCGGTTTATTTTTGCTGAAATGTTAATGAGCTACAAGGCTGTCATGAGCGCCAAAAAATCGCATCGTGCTCACTCTTTGCAGCGTTGAGATCTCTACGGACTATTATGATTATAGAGGTTACAATCAATCGAATAGAATCTCTCTGCGAATTAGACGATTAGTGTTTGAAATTCTCATTCATTCTCGGCTCACTGCCGTCTGACTGCTCGTCTTCTAAGCTCTGTTATTTTCTCTATGGATGGGCATTTCGTTCGTGAATCGTGGTTTTCCATTAGCAAAACGGTCTTCGAATACCTCAAGAACATTCTAAAGAACATTTCGAAAACTTTGTCCACATTCTAAGATCAATTTCACGTTTGAAATCGAAGAGTTGATCGCTTTCTTGGACGAAAAGTTACACAACGAAAAGTTATCCGGCAAGCGTCACCATTATATCCAGTTGACGTTGGTTTGCCCGCTAACTCTTGCAATATTGTTTTGCATTTTTAGTTTTTATTTTACCTCTGAACCTACGTTGTGCACCACAAAGCCGTAAACCCTTATAAATTCCTTTAACGTGTGTATGCCAGTGTCATTAATGGTCTTGCGTGTTGGAATATCTCTCTAAACTGGAAACTTGCGTAACGGCCCGGACGAAAGACAGACCTTCAGAAATTCTGTTTTTGATTACCTTTGTGTATGTAATTAACAATTGGGAAACTGAGTTTTTCGTCAGAAATCCCCTAATGCATCTTTTCTCTTGGTCTTGTAATGCTAACTTAATTTCTGGACACTAATTCTCGGAAAATGAGTCTCAATTCAGGAGAAATCGAAAGTTCATACAAGGCCATGCTTTCATTCATTCGAGACACTGAGGTACATCTACATTGTAGAGCTCTGATTTTTGTCTATCCTGACTATTTGTTGAATTTGTGGTCAAAAGCAGCGTATATGATGTTGATTAGCTGAAGATGAGGGCTTATTGCCATTTCATAATCTTTTCCAAAGATCACAGCAAAGGAAGATGTGAGCACGCCACATAAACTCAATATACACTTGTAGGTTTAATATAAGATATCATTCCTGAGACCTGAGTCTTGCTCTGCACAACTAAAGTCTACAGTGTGGTTGTTCTGCAATTGTCTCTGTTCTTAAACCGATCGCAATGTTTTAGCCAATAAAGATTGTCAGAATCTGTGAAAACTAAACACTGAAATGATTATCACTGTATCTGGTCATCCTTGAAGGACACATTTGGGGGAAAACATTAAAATTGATTAAAATTTGTGACGTCCAAAACAACATGGCGCGTTGTTGTCGAACGCTTCGATTCTATGACCGTAATTTAGTTTACAAAGAAACTCCAAATTGTACTTGTAGAAGTAGTGACAGTCGCTCTGTTCGTCGAGGCAATCGCCTTGAGATTACGCTCAATTTCTCATCAATTTGAGTCGGTGAGTGTTGTATATTTCATGTCAGTGTTGTGTTGGTCTAATTCTCGCAGGTGTTATAGGTTATTGCTTGAATTCTGTCTCGAGCCATTTTGTAGATCAAAACGACTGTTTTACCAAGATGTCTGTATTACAGTTCGTTACTGCCAAGGTCTCTTAAAGAATGGAGTAAAGCTTTAAACTATATTGTCTATGAACTATGGTGAAGTTCCTGTGATTTCTTCTGAAGCAAATGACGTTTCCATTCTTCATTGAGCACACAAGAGTGTGTTCAAAAATAACTCATTTGCTTCCGTGGTCGAAAACACAAGAAACTATGTTAGCATTCTTACATATTAAATCCTAAATAGTTTAACTGTTAAATTATGCCCCACATATTCGTGCTTTGTTGCTTTACCATAAAATTATAAGTGTTATTTAAAATTCTCCACTTATAATATTATAAAAAGTCAAAGTACACAAAGCTAAACCCTACTTCAAAATAGCAAAAGAATTTGAAGAAATATTTGGATGTTATTTCAACATATAAATGTTAATTTCAACAATACGTAAAGTTATTAAATCAATAGCAATATTTTTAAAACATCGAGTTAACACAGGAATAAAGCATTCTGTAACTTAAGGATGAGAACTGAAACTATTTCACTGCCCACTTATGGACATATATGGTTATGTCAAATTCATAATGTCCAATGAGAACTAAAAATAACCAAAAATATGTGTCTATATATAGCATTAGTTTGTGTTGAATGTAGCTTTGGGCACTGGCAAGTCAGTTAGTTTAAGGACAGGAAGACATGAACTTGAGTTATTAACTAAGCCCTAGTTTTGTATTGTCTGGATTTTATTCAAAGTGGTATAACTCTAGAAGGTTCTTTGTGATGTAAGCAATCTTAAGATAGAGAATGCTGTGTGGAATCTTTTATTAATGGTAAATGCACTGGGAAACTTTCTTAGCAAACCAAATCAAAAACATTGTTTCCATTTTTATTATTATTATTTTTGTTGGTATTTTGTATTCATCAAACAGAACTTAGTTTCAAAATGTGGTTATATGGCAGTTTTAATCAAAAGAATCATACTGAATGATGAGCATTTGTCTTATTAGATTTATACAGTTATAGGAAATGCATGCTTGGTGTTGACCATAGGAAATTGTATGAGTGTATTTTGACAGTGAGTGGGTGGGTGCTTTGACATTTTATACTAAGGTACTCAAACAATGCAACAAGACAACCTTTTATGAGGTTTCTTATTGCTGTTTAAGTGCATGTATACCGAGTATAATTACAGTGGTGTACGAGGGAGTCACTAACTCTTGTCATATCTTATCAATAGCATAAAAGACATTAAGTTATTTAAACTATAAACCTGGTTGATTGTGTCTATATATTGTTCACAGTGACTGACAGTTTGATGTTCAAATTAAAACATAAATGTTGACTGTATCTTGATCTTTTTCACAGTTAGGGAAAGTTCTTAGTAGAGATCAAAAGAGATCCAATATACGTCTTCCTTTAACACATAGTAGATTTAAATTCTACTTTTTTACTGGTGGCAGTAAAAAACATAATTTGTCATTGTTTTCCTGCTTCTTATATTTACCTATAGTTTTGGCTTCCTCATAAGATCTGACCCTTGTCCATATATGTAAATAAACTCCTTGTATGACTATTATTTGACCTTGATTGTAGTACATTGATTGATTTATGCAGTTTCAATGCATTACTTGTATTTTTTTTATGTGAGTCTATAGGTACCACATTTAATTACAGGGGATTATATCTTGATGTAAAGTAAGGCCAACAAAGAAACAATGTGAAGGAAACATTTGTGTTTCTTGTCATCTTTGTTCTTACATGCAACATTTTGTTTCGGAAATGTAATTTTTTTTTCAAGGAAACAAAATAGGTTTAATAATAATAATATCTATCTAATAATAATATTTATTTATTTATCGTGCAAATTCAACACATTTTATGGACAATTTCATTTCCTCAGTCTTGGCCCTGACCTCACAATGGATATAACTGACTTTCCTCTTCACACAATATCAATCTGTTTAGATTTAGTTTTCAAATGTTACTACATGTATATTTATAAATATGTAAGTGCATTGAGACTTTCTAAATGCTGAAAAAACATATTTAAAAACATTATTTATTATTATTATTATTATTATTATTATTATTATTTATTATTATTATTATTATTATTATTATTATTATTATTATTTATTATTATTATTATTATTATTATTATTATTATTATTATTATATTATTATTATTATTATTATTATTATTATTATTATTATTATTATTATTATTATTATTATTATTATTATTATTATTATTATTATATATTATTCATTATCATTATCATCATCATCATCATCATCATCATCATTATCATCACAACTGGTGGAATTTCTCACTTGTGCCAAAAACATTGCATTGGTTTTCCATCAATGAAATTGTATGTAGAAATCACATGCATCCCAAGCTGTGAATTTGTATAAGAAATGTGTTGGATTTCTTTACTTGTTTGTTATGTTTTTTCTATATCTTTAGATAGTTTGACAAACAAGCGAGACAATATTTAGCAACCTTTTTGATAGTATGCAAACTGTGATAGGAAACCTTTCTAGTGCTGGATATTTTTGACAAGCCAGTAGCCAATGAAAACATTCCATTTTGTATGCAATTATTGTTAGCGCAGAAGCCATAATGATATGAAGGGCTCCCTGCAAGAATGGAGTAAGTGACTTCTGATGCAAATCCAAATTCTCCTTTGAAATTCAAACAATCTGGAGGAGAATTTTGAGTTTGACCAGATCACTTACGCTGTTCTTGCAGTGAGCCCTTCTTATAGTATTCCACTTCTTTAAGGCCCTGGCAAACGGTTTCAACATTGCATTCAACATGCGTTCGATTTTGTTGAATAGCGATGTTGAAACGGTTTGCCACCCGCGTTCAACAATGTTGAATGTGTTGAAATGTGTTGAATTGATGTTGAATGAAGTTTAAAAGAGTTTAAACTTTGCTTCAACATCGATTCAACATTTCTTTTGTTCTCGGAAATGTTGAATGAAGTTTAGTCGTTTGCCACCCTCTTTCAACATTGTTGAGTACGCGCTTGTGCATTAATTAAATTAAACAATAGAAATACCTCTTGCGAAACATTGTTGAAGGCATTGTTGAAACCCGTTTGCCACCCCGCGTTCAACATACATTCAACTTCCATTCAACAGCGTTCAACAAAATCGAACGCATGTTGAATGCAATGTTGAAACCATTTGCCAGGGCCTTTATGACATGCATGCTATGTGCTTGCCAAAAATTGCTCGTGTAGCCGTGGCTTAATGAATATGATAAATGTACACAACACTTTTATATAACCTGTCTGTCTGTCTGATATTCTACATACACAACACTGTTGCATAACCTGTCTGTCTATCTGACATTCTACATACACAACACTGCGTTGCATAACCTGTCTGTCTGTCTGTCTGATATTCTACATACACAACACTGTTGCATAGCCTGTCTGTCTGTCTGAAAATATCAAAGGAGGATATAAACATACTGATAGCTTTTGAAAACTCATTATATAACTCGGAAAATGAATCCAGGTATATAACACACACACAAACCTTATCTACTGGCTTTAAATTGAATATATATAAATTAATAATTGACCACAAAGCATGTACGATTTTCTACTTCTATGGAATGATATATTGTCCTGTTTGATGTTAACAAACTGCACATGTAGCTCAATAGTCCATTCAACAGTTGCTTTAATTTAATTAATTGTAAGTAAACTGTTAAAGTTACAATGAGTTTGATAGAATGTCTCAGTACGTAATACCTTCACTAAAGATATTGTTGCTGTTAATGGTTTGGAATTTCATCCAAGTAGCACTTTAATTCATTTATGAAGTTCTTTGCACATATTTCTGCCTTCAGTTATGTATCTATAACCATTAATTATAAAAACTGTTTAAACTATTTAAAAAAATGTAGTACAGTGGAAACCCTGCCTTAATCTTACAGACACCTGGTTAATATGGACACCAGGTTATTACGGACATGTTCTGCCCCGGCCGAAACTCATACAAATGCCAATAAAATATACCGGTACCTGTTTAATACGAATGCCTGATAATATGCACAACTGACACTCTTTCCTATCCCAATATGTCCATTTTCATACAAAGTCTACCTGGTTAATATGCACACTTTATTTTCTCAAGACAACAACAATGTGTAAATTGATCACTTTTTAATTAAAATTACGTACCGGTACTTTCTGTGCTTTCTCACGTTCAACTTGTAAACTGATTGCTGATTACATGTATTCATAGTTTCCCCACTAAAAATAAACATCACCAGTGACATGCATTCAGTGTTTCTGCTACACAATAAAACCCATTTACGTGACGTAAATTGACCAACCCGGTTTATAGTCAGAGACCCGGTTAATACGGACACTGCATCTCGTCCTGATGGTGTCCGTATTAACTGGGTTCCACTGTAATAGGGATATGCCACATTGCTATCTATTTAGTATAAAACATTGGGAAACAAAGTCCTGAGAAACACTAATATTATTAGTAATGTAGTTCATACAGTTTCTTCAAGCGTAAAAAGACTCAGAAAAAGAAACCTTACGAACTACATTACTAACAGTTACCAAGCGACAAATTACCATATAACTTACTAATATTATTGTTATTATTATTGTTGTTTGTTCACTTCAAACTTTGAAACACCACTGTAGCCAAACATGTTGCTGTATTGAAAAGAAGAGCCCCTAAACCAGTTCCACGATAGTAATTATTAGGGAGCTTAAGCAACAGAGGTTTTTGACAACGCGGATGGCACACGCACTGACGAATAATGTTCGAAACTACCGTTGACGTCCATGACGGCAATCTATGATGGCATTTCACCTGTTGTCAGTCGTAGATTAACGGCCGTCAAGGGTCGTTTCGAACATTATTCGTAAGTGCGCATGCTCCACATTGTCAAAAACCTCTGATGCTTAAGCTCCCTATTATTCTCTGCAACACTCCAAAATGGCTATTATTTGACAATCTTATTGAATATTGTAACTTCTTTTTAAAACAGATAAAATGCTGTGGGTTACCTAATGGATGAAGCTGGAGTTGTGAAAGGAGGAATACCACCAGGTAGGTACATGTAGCTTTGATTACAGTAGCTATAAGTATCTGTCCTTGTTTGTAGTTACTCTATCCTGATGATCATCACTGCTTTGCAATAAAGTCGAAATATAGTTAAAGTGAAATTTGTCATCTTTTCCTGCTTGTTTTAGTGTTGTCTATATTTTGGATACCTGATCAAGCCATGAATTCATTTTTCAGTCTCACATTCATACTTGATTGTAACACTTTTAACAGTCTTTGTAGTAATGCTGTAGTGAGGGACCCTTTCCTTTTCAAACTCTACTAACACAGAACAAGCAGACATAATAATACTAATAGCCAGTATAAAGAATGGACATGGCAAAAAAGCTTTCATTGCATAGTAAATTAATTGGTGTTTGAAAGGGAAAACCCTATGCATTTTGTCATAATAATAGTTTACCACCTTTAAAAAAAATATAATTAATAAACATTTTTTAAATTTAAATTGTTTAATAGTTTACCACCTTGCATTTCATCAATCAATTCTCCCACATGTAAATATACCCATGACTGAGTAGTGAAAACTTCAACCGATAGCAGAGCAGAAACACTGGTTTAAAATATACCTGTGAACCATTACTGTGTATAGTTCTAATTGATGCATTTTCCTGCCAGAACGGAGTAAGTGACTTTTGATCAAAATCTAAATTCTCCCCGAGATTCTATAAATTTCAAAGGAGAATATGGGTTTTGATCACGTCACTTACTCAGTTCTTGCAGGGAGCCAGCCCTTCATTTGGTAAATATAGTGCATGCTCAACATTATGGAGAATCAGGAAAGACAGACTGCACTTGTAGAACTCTCTTGTTTGAGTCAGTTTTTTTATTATACAGCATGCAAGTAGGAAAGTCTAGAGCTCCTCTTGGGTATCTACAGTAGTATTTCCTTGATGGGTGCCATTCAGTCAAAATCAACTTGAAAAACTACTAAGCTAAGGGAAGGGAATTAAATGGAATGGAAAAAGTTGGTATGAAATCTGCTGTTTTCTTCACTATTTTTGGTTTTAATTTGTTAGAACAAATTGGCTGCAAGTTTCATTGCATTTTAAAGTTTAAATAATCTAGTAATAATATTAGTTTTCTGCACAAATGTTGTCTTTTTCAGGTAAATATGAAGGTCAGACTCCAGCGACTAATGCTATACCCAACATGAATTGTGTGATGACAAGTGAGGATCAAACGGATGATGTAGATTTTGCAGGTGGAGTGCAAAATTTTTACAGCAGAATCCCAACAAAGTTTCGAGATCCAAGTGGAGGGCCCTTACGGAAATTAAGTGTGGATTTGATAAAGACATATAAGCAGATAAACGAGGTACATAATTATATCAATGTGACAATAATTTAACCAGTTGCCCACTACTTTATGAAGAAACATTTATTATTAGTTCAGTAAATTAAATTTTGAAAACTGGACATCTTGAAAGACATACTGCATTACAGTATGGACACTCGAACCGTGAACACTTAGTTTTTTTTCTAACACAAATATATAAATTATCGATTGAGCAAATTGATCAGAAAAATGATTTATTTTGATCACTTTAGTGTATTTAAACTCAATGCTCCATTTGAGAGGCTGTGAGGTAATAGAAAGTTCGAAAAAAACTTGAAGTGTTCACGGTTCGAGTGTCCACACTGTAAAAATCTTGAACTTAAGGTTCTTTTTGCTAAATACATTGTATAGCCATTCAAGTTGTTACTCTGTAGAGATTATAGACATATTAAATGTCCTCAGCACAAGTCCAAGTAGATTTGCAGCCATAATGTAGAAGTTACAAGGAGGATCTATTTGCATCACAAATTGAAAAATTCCCACAGAAAGTGGTTAAATGACTCCTGGTAGATTTTGTAAGCACTACTGAGGATCTAGCTCTCTTCATGTTTCTAACAGCCTTAAAGTTTGTTTAGCTCATCTCTGAGAATCCTGCTAAGTGTGTTTTGTTCATCCAGGTATATTATGCCAAGAAGAGGAGACGAAAAGAGCAAGAGAAAAGTGAAGAAAGTGGCCATAAAAAAGAGAGGCGGTTATACAATGACGGCTACGATGATGAGAATTACGATTACATTGTAAAAGTCGGTGAAAAATGGTTTGACCGATACGAGATAGAATCGTTGATTGGAAAGGGCTCTTTTGGACAGGTACGACATGAATAACTTTATTATCACCATCACTATCACAGTACGTGTTCAGGGTTTCTATGGTCAGGAAAAAGTAAGGGAATTGTAAAAATAATTCAACAGCAAGGACTTTGTCAGGAAACTTTGGATTTGGTCAGGGATTATCAATTCTGTACGAAATGCCAGTCAAAAGTCAGGAATCTCTTTGTGGGGGCTTCGCAAATCTACATGATTGTATTTAAATTTCAGTGTCTGTATATGATGTTTCTGCCATCACCCATTGAATTCGACTTTGAAAATTATATTCTGAGTTAGTTGGCATCACTAATTTTCTATCTTTTTGACCAATCTTTGGTTTTCAGAATTACAAACATCAGCAACCAAATGAGGCCATATTTTTTTTTTTTTTTTTTACAGCTTGTCTTTATTGATTTCAACCTCCAAAAACATATGTTAAGTTTCAAATCCATAGATCAACATTTTTGAATGTATTTATAGTTCAATGTTGTCTTATAGTTTTTATGGTTTTATAATTTTACATACTTTTGTTTTTCAAAAGTGAAACCTCAAAACCTCACATTTCAAAGAATAACCGGATGTACATATAGTTATCTTTAACATGGGCCTGTATTGATAAAAGATCTAAAATTACATTGATGTTGATCATCCCCCATAGAGAATACATGTACCTAAAATAGATTTCCTCAAGTTATAAAAACAAACTAATTAACTCACAGGTCTACTATGACGTGGCATTGGTGCCAGATGTCCTGTCAAACAGGAACTTACAATGTGAAAAAGGAACTTTTGGAAATATGTTCAGAGGAAAATGTGATATATATTGTCTTTTTTTATTATAATAATAATAATAATAATAATAATAATAATAATAATAATAATAATAATAATAATAATAATTTCTTAAAAACGCATTAACCGAAGTCTCAATGCTTTTTACAATGTTAATATTTTAATTTTAAGTTTCAAAGAGTCTGATGATGTTTTGATAGTATATTTGGGGTTTAACCAGTTGGTGTAACAATAATAATAATATATATTTAAAGCATCATATAATGTCTCGAAAATAAACCTAATATTTACAGATTATATTTACCTGAAAACTAACTGATGTAACAATTTTTGTCTCTCTTCACTATATACATGTATCAATGACTTCATTCTAAACCCTTTGACTACTGGATTGGCGGATTGATGAATCCATACATCGATGAATTGTTAATGTTATTTTCAAAATTAGCAATACAGTGCTTAGTATGTAAGGTTCTCAACTATGAGGTCATTTTGGTACCTGAATTCATAATTATGAATTATTATTATAAGATGATGAATTATAGCAATTCTTTATTCAGTCACTTAAAATGAATACAAAATTCTTTCTTCGTAATGTTGCAGTCAAAGGGAAGTTAGAGAACTCAACGTCACAGCTGCCGTCTTCTAGAACAATACCATGACACAGCATAAAACTTGCCTAAATTACATCCAAAAATAGCCCTCGGGTGAATTGAATAGCAACTCAGTGCAATTATCTCAAATTGTGACTTTTTATAGAGATGACCAATACATGCAAGATTATGTCATAGAATTAAATAATTCAATTCTTTCATAAAAGAGTTTGAAAAAAGTTTATAAATTATTGAGGGATGCATGCAACAGTAATTTTCTTTTATAGCACCTGAATTGGAATTACAGAATTTAGAAAAGACTAACTGTCTAACTGTATAACATGCATTAACTGCGGATCTTGGATAAATTATGACCATGACATAATTTAGAGATAATTTTGTTGATAATGAGATTAAATGTTATTTCTGTCAGCTTTCCCAAAAAATGTTTTTCAACCATAGTCATTTGTTTTTGAAAATCTTGCTTCTGTATATTCTAAAAGGTGTTGATTGCACCATCAACACTGTAAATAAACAATGTACAATGTATGTGAAGAAGAAGAAAAATAATGTACAAAATGTACATGTAATGAGGTTGTCATCGTAGGATTTTGAGTAGCAACTAACATCTAAACATATAAAAGATTTGATTGTAAATCCATTATGTATCAGTATAATGGTATAAGGAATAAAGATTATTATTATCTAAACAGAGCAAGGCATTTTAGCATTCAGAATCGGCACTATGTTTGGAGGAGCTGGCCATATGTGGCAGTGTCAAACATATTAAATTGCTTCACTATGAAGAGTACTCTGGATCCAGATTCTGCACAGTGATTTTTCGAAGTAGAGTGACATTCAACACCAGAATAATTCAATATAGTATATGTATATATTGTATAATAGTTGTGGGTTTTTTTTCTGGTGTTCTTCTTCCTGATTTGAAAAAAACCCAACAACGTACAATAACAACAATGACGATGACAAGAGTTTATTTGGTACCATAAATATATCCATACAAATACAAATATATTTTATTGTAACATGTTTTTGGTACTGTAGGCTAACTGAAATAACCATGAGGGCTATACTAGTCAGTTAGCAACTAGTCAGTTAGCTGTCTATAATAAGTTATACAGTTTTAGGTCATTAACAACATAATTACAATAATAGCAAAACAAATATAAAAGTGAAAGAAGAAAAAAACTACATATTTCCTCAAATATAAATGCCCAGCCTCAAATAAACGCCTCCCTCTTTACAAATCCCATTCTAATAAACGCGCCCCCGCCCCCCCCCCCCATATTAGAGGGGTCTTTATTAGAGACACCCATGTTTTTTAGAGACTGTAGGCTAAAGGGGAAATTATTAGAGAATAGACACGAAAAACAAACACTGGCATTGAAAGATTCCTGGTTTTATTAGCTGTCTATCTACAACTGACTCATTACAGTTTTAGGTCATTAACATCATATTTACATAATAGCGGGAAATGTTTCAGAGGCAAAAGGATTTTAGAAAAAAACCCCCCCCCCCCCCCTCTTTTTTAAACACCTCCCTCTAATAAATGCCCCCTCTAAAACTTCAAATTTTAAATAAACGCCCCTGGCGTTTATT
The DNA here is from genome assembly GCA_033675265.1 of Actinostola sp. cb2023. Taxonomy (NCBI): domain Eukaryota; kingdom Metazoa; phylum Cnidaria; class Anthozoa; order Actiniaria; family Actinostolidae; genus Actinostola; species Actinostola sp. cb2023. The sequence goes on along the minus strand of JAUJYZ010000591.1, from coordinate 314,151 downwards.
TGAGGAAATACGATACTATAGGAATCTATTTTTGAATTTTTGAATTGATCTTTAAATTTTGAAATGCTGGAGGCTTTTTTGATATCTCGTTGACTGAGTTCCAAGCTTGACACCAGTAAATATAATATTAAATTGCCATAGTTGGTCCTTGCTTTTGGAAGATAATATGAAGATCAATAAATCAACTGCGGTTTCCCTAGGGGGGGAGGGATTTTCCCTAGCTATTACATTTGACACACGAATAAAGTTTATCTATCTATCTATCTATCTATCTATCTATCTATCTAATCTATCTATCTATCTATCTATCTATCTATCTATCTTCTATCTGTCTATCTATCTATCTATCTATCTATCTATCTATATCTATCTATCTATCTATCTATCTATCTATCTATCTATCTATCTATCTATCTATATCTATCTATCTATCTATCTATCTCAGATCTATCTATCTATCTATCTATCTTTATCTATCTATCTATCTATCTATCTATCTCTCTCTCTCTCTCTCTCTTCTCTCTCTCTCTCCTCTCTCTCTCTCTCTCTCTCTCCCTCTCTCTCTCTCTTCTAGCTAGCTAAATAAACTCTCCTCTCTCTCTCTCTTCTAGGAAATACTCTCTCTCTCTAGGAATCTATCTTTCTATCTTATCTATCTATCTATCTATCTATCTATCTATCTATCTGGATCTATCTATTATCTATCTATCTATCTCGTATCTATCTATCTATCTATCTATCTATCTATCTATCTATCTATCTATCTATCTATCTATCTATCTATCTATCTATCTATCTATCTATCTATCTATCTATCTATCTATCTATCTATCTATCTATCTATCTATCTATCTATCTATCTATCTATCTATCTCCTATCTATCGAAACATTAACTCAGATCCTTTGTATATTCCATAACTTTAATGTTGCAAATAATGAGTATCTGAATTGAAATCTAGTAATCTATCTCTCAGCCCATATCATAATAGCATTAAGTAAAACTTTCCTGAAGACGTTTATGTGTCTGTTGCCATGGTAATGTGATTTTCTGTTTTGCTTTTTTCCAGGTTTGCAAGGCTTATGATCACCAAGAGAAGGAACATATAGCTGTCAAAATCATCAAAAATAAAAAACCATTTTTAAACCAAGCGCAAATAGAAGTCAAGCTGCTAGAATTGATGAATCGGCATGATCCAGAGGGCAAATATTACATAGGTGAATATGACAATATAACCCTACTTTAACTTGACCATATGTACACAGTTCATGGTGGATCAGACATCTCAATTACCGACTGTTGTGCTCGTAGTTTATCTTGTGTGAAAATGTAATAGACTTGTTGGAAGATGATGATGCATGGCTGCAGGCAATGGTTATGTGTTTGCAAAATCTGAGGGGATGTACACATAAAATTGTGAACAATCATTTGGAAATTTTACACCATATATTAATTGATTCTTATTGATATATTTTGTAATATCCAAGGGTGATGTTCCTCAAAGAGGGACTTTTGTATAATTTGGTGTCTTGAGTTCATTGTGTAATTTATGTATCAGACTAAAACCAGCTAAAGATTGTACATGCACTTTAATTAATCTTTGGTATGATTGACACATTTTGAAAGAACCAAAAAATGCATTAAATTAAACCATCCAATTCACCTCCCTCCCATTTAGTTATCTCATTTTCATTCTATTTTTTCCTTTTCTTTCAGTTCGCTTAAAAAGGCACTTCATGTGGCGCAATCACCTGTGCTTAGTATTTGAACTCCTGTCTTACAATTTATATGATTTGCTGCGCAACACAAACTTTAGAGGCGTATCTCTTAATTTAACACGAAAATTCGCCCAGCAAATGTGCACGGCTCTGCTCTTCCTATGTAGTCCTGAACTGAGCATAATACATTGTGATTTGAAGCCTGAAAATATCCTGCTATGCAACCCAAAGAGAAGTGCCATCAAAATCGTGGATTTTGGGAGTTCTTGCCAGATTGGTTCAAGGGTAGGTGATTATTGCTGCAAGCGAAGCGAGCAGGGAAACTGATCTTGACGGACCACTGTATTCCCCTGTAACCCCTGTATACCACTGCATACCTCTGCCGTACCACTGTATACCACTGTGTACCACTGTATACCCCTGTATACCACTGAGTATACCCTTGCATACTACTGTATACCACTATGTACTCCTGTATACCATATGAATCATATTAGTATTGACCTACCCCACTGTATGCCACTGTATACGACTGTGCACCACTGTATTCCCCCTGTATACCCTCTATTTTTAATACTTAGAGGATTAGGTTTAAGATTTAAGTATTATATAAATTTTATTATTTTTGGATTATGATTATGATTATATCAGTTGTAAAGTGCTTTGTACTGTCTATGTAAAAGCGCTATATAAATAGAGTTGTTATTATTATTATTATTATTATTATTATTATTATTATTATTATTATTATTATACCCCTGTGTACCACTGTATTCCCCTGTATACCCATGTATAGCCCTGTATACCACTGTATACCCCTGTAAACTACTATCTTTGTAAGTTTTTGCTCTCTTTCTCTGTCATTTTGTCGTGCTGAACCCTATGGAACTATTGCCGAAATTGACCCTGTTACATCTTCCCCACTCAGTCGCTCATCACACTAGGGAAAAACCTGGTTTACATCGATAAAATTATTATTTTTTAGTTTATTTTAACTTCTTCAATTTTGCGGAGGAGTCACATTTTTCCATAAATGTCAATTTTGTTCTCAAATTGGTTTTACGATTTGACGTTTTTGCTGAGACTTGAGGGCGAGGGAAACAGGTAAAACGCCAATGGAATTGCCGTAATATCAATTGATGAGTAAAATGAAATATTCCAGTAAATTTCAAAAAGCTAAGGAAGAAATAACAATGAGCGTTTTAAAGTTTTCGATGCTACAACGTCAACGTTTTTAATCGAAACAATCTTTTTTCGATATTCATTTTTAAGTATTTTTTTACTTCGCGAATATTCAACTTTTTTTGCGCGAAATATTACAATATTGACGCTTAAAAAAGTGTGCTGGTTATCGAAAAATATGTCCATTTTTTTGGCTTTTATGGTTCAAATTTATTAGTTTACTATGGTGAAGTAAATTCTCCCTACATGGGCCATTGTGTGGGCGACCGTGAATCAATTGAGTTATCTATCCTGAGGTGACAGCTCAAAGGCTTTCTAATCAATTATGTCGCAACAGCCAATCACAGTCGAGGTGACTCATTTTGAGTCACACAATACACGATATATCTTATTGTTTGATGAAGTCACAAGACCGCAGCTTATAAAGAAACTGTCTAGGACTTATGTAAATTTGCTGGCCGGCTGAAATTCACCATGATTTGTTAATAATTCATTGAAGCTGGCTTTATTTTGTTTCTGCTTAGAGTCACTTTATATATCTGTGAAGAATAAATTGAGACATTCGTTTCTTGACATTCGTTACTTTCGTGCCATCGTTTCTCTTTGTGATATTTGTATTTTTTATTTGTTGAATTTGTGTTTGTTTATTAGTATTTCCAATTGTAATACTTGTCCTTTTCCCCATTCATATAAATACTGTTTTTAATTTAAATTTATTTTCCAATATGACGTACGTAAATTAGTACAAAATAATCAAAATAGAAAGATAAAAATACCACAAAATGTACAAAAATAATCTTTGATCTTCATTAATATTCTCATTTAAATGTGACAGTGGATGAGGGAAATGTCGAAGAATAATTTGAAAAAATATATCATTATAATAAAAAGAATGTCAAATAAAATAAAGAAGACAAAAAATCGGGATTTTTTCTCCCCGACGGCCGAACAGAAGAAGTTCTTTTTTTAAAACGGAAAATGTGATTTTTTTCTTCAAAATTACTATTTCTTGAATTCTCTTTGGCAATCCTTTTTCTCTAATGTTCTTGTAATTGTATTTCATCCATTATTTCTCTTTGATGCATTTTCTTCTTTTCATTTGTTTCCACAGATCTACCAGTATATTCAAAGTAGGTTTTATCGATCACCGGAAGTACTGTTAGGTATCCCATACAACCTTGCGATTGATATGTGGAGCCTTGGCTGCATACTGGTTGAGATGCACACTGGTGAACCCCTCTTCAGTGGCGCGAATGAAGTAAGTAAAGAGTAGCTCTCCACCGCAAAACAGAATCAAACGAAATCCTTATCAGTACGAGACATCAGCTATACGCCCTATGCACGAGTGTTGGTTTTCGAGATCAGGATACTAGAATCTTTTGACATAAAAATGACCACTGCCATCTGAAAAAGCAATTATTCATCAATATTTTTGGAAAATTTCAAAAGTATTGGATAAAATCCCGCGAAGATATCGTAAATGACATTTATAGAGTTTAGTATGGGATTTTGCCGTCATGAGTACACAGCCTCGTTCTGGTGTATTTTCAGAATTAAAAACGTTCATAACTCCGCAAGGACATGTCATTTCGTCCTAAAACTTTTACAAATATGTTCTTTTAGTGGGACATGTTAAACCTTGAAATTAAGCAATTTAGAAAATTGGTGTACATCAGAACGAGGCTGTGTACTCATGACGGCAAAATCCCATACTAAACCCTATAAATGTCATTTACGATATCTTCGCGGGATTTTATCCAATACTTTTGAAAATTTCCAAAAATATTGATGAATAATTGCTTTTTCAGATGGCAGTGGTTATTTTTATGTCAAAAGATTCTAGTATCCTGATCTCGAAAATCAGCACTCGTGCATAGGGCGTATAAGTTTAAGCGAATTTCTCCGATAGAATTTCGAAGTAATCTGAATTTTAGAGGGATTCAACATCCGCTAGTTACCCCTTCCCCCTTCGAAACAAATCTGAGCACGCCAGACGCAATCTGAAGAATCACTGCAGGCCAAGAGAGGGTAAATGGGGAGGGGAGGGTGGAGAAAAGTGTTTAGAATTGTGTGCAGTCGAAGTTCTCCTTGCGACCACTTCCGTTATGAAATCCCGTTTAAAAAATTGTCACATGGGAAATTAGTCTGAGATGCGTTACCTGTACCTCCTCTGTGATAGGCAAATACACCATTTACATGTCCCAAGATTTATGCTAAAAGTTCTCGTAAACGACCGCTACTATTTTTAGCACCTGGTTGTGAACCGTTCACTTGCTCGGGAAATTGCTTCTAAAGGAATTCTGTGTTCTTTTTCTCTGCAGTTCGACCAGATGATGAAAATCGTGGAAGTTCTTGGTATGCCGCCGAAGGAAATGTTAGACGAAGCACCAAAAGCGAGGAAGTTTTTTGAGCGTTTACCTGACGGTACTTTTGCGTGTAAAAAGAGTAAAGAAGGGAAGAAGGTAACTTCTACCATCACTAGTTGCACCGCTACTACAGTCGCTGAAACTTCCACAGGCAGCCCAACCATTGTTTCTGAGGCTATTTGTATGCCCGCGTCTTTTTGTTGGGTTTCCTGTGGTAGAGCGCGTGCGCAATACCTATTATTTTGGGCTCCCTGTGCGTAGAAAACGTATTATATTGGGATCCCTGTGCTCGTCCCGCAAGACGCGCCCGCAGAATACTCCAGTGGTTCGGCCACCCGCGAACCCTTACATTTATTGAAATCTCCCCACAACGATCACAGCATCTTGTCACGAGGTGGCTGTTGTGGAGAGGTTCGACTGTGTATTGATTTTGCTTCTACTTCCGCGTCTTCGTCTCCCGCTAGCTGCCATTGTCAATGCCGCCGCACTAGCTATCGCTACCACTATAATACTGCTACTTATAGTACGGTACTACCACTACTACTACCATTGTCAATGCCGCCGCACTAGCCTGTCAAAGCTACGCAGGCTACCGCCGCACTAACTATCGCTACCACTATAATACTGCTACTTATAGTACGGTACTACCACTACATACTACCATCGTCAATACCGTCGCACTAGCCTGTCAAAGCTACGCAGCTACCGCCGCACTAACTATCGCTACCACTATAATACTGCTACTTATAGTACGGTACTACCACTACATACTACCATCGTCAATATCGCCGCACTAGCCTGTCAAAGCTACGCAGCTACCGCCGCACTAACTATCGCTACCACTATAATACTGCTACTTATAGTACGGTACTACCACTACATACTACCATCGTCAATATCGCCGCACTAGCCTGTCAAAGCTACGCAGCTACCGCCGCACTAACTATCGCTACCACTATAATACTGCTACTTATAGTATATCACCATATCAGCGATGTCACCATCATCAACACCATCGTCATCATCATGACGATCATCATCATTACGAAGGCCTGATTTGTTTCCATTTTTCTCACAGGAATACTTACCACATGGAACTCGCAAACTTCATGACGTTTTAGGCTGTGAGACTGGTGGCCCTGGTGGTCGACGGCTCGGTGAACCGGGTCATAGTTTACAGGACTATTTAAAATTCAAGGATCTTATTCTTCGAATGTTAGACTTCGATCGCAATACGCGAATAACACCGTATGCAGCTTTACATCATTGTTTTTTCAAAAAGACTGCCGAAGAAGGAACAAATACAACGCATTCCGCTACTTCGTCCCCTGCCCAGGGGTGCACCACCGATACCAATACGAGTACAACCACCGCTGGCGTAAATCGCGCAGGCTCGGACCCTACAGCGCATGCGTCAGTAGTGTCTTCAGCAATGGAATGTGACAGCCCTAGCACCAAAGGCCAACCCACATGGAGCAATTCGAGTTCAAATTATAAACAAACTGTCGAACGTACGCCTTCGAATGATTCAGAATCTAGAGGCGCTAACCAAGCTATGCACATGGCCGCATCGAACACTTTAAGTGAAGGCTCTTCAGCATATAGTTCCGCATCTGCTTCTATGCATAGCGGCGAAGTAGGGCGCGGTCAAGGACGTAATTACGGACATGGTTCACGAGTATACTACAGCTCGGAAACAATGTCAAATTTCTCATCCTCGAGTTCTTGTAATTCAATGAATATGGAACAACCGCCTCCCATTGGAACTGGAGTAAACTCAGGCGTGGGTTCTTCAGAAATGTGCTCCAATCGCAATTACACAGGATCCGCAACACAAGATGCGAATTATTCAACGTCAAATAATACATACGAATACTATTCATCGGGATCAAATGCCGTGCCTCACCAGCGCGCAGCCACTCGGAGGGACATTGTACAACAACATTCCACCGGTGAGGACTCGCCCATGGTAGGAGTTTGCGTTCAGCCAAGTCCCGTTGTAAGCAATTAACGAGATGTTGGATTGGTTCGTTTATTTTACGTCTGAGGTGACGCGAGGCACTTCCCGTGCGACTGGAGGCAGAGAAAGAGGAGAGTATCACACAAGAGACGCCGCGTGACGGTTGCGCCGTCACGTCACGAAGGTACTGCATGAGGGATGCGCGCCGATCAATCCATCCCATTACATGCTGTCACACCACAAAGATTCTCGTGCAGCGGCGGAGGATAAGAGCTCCAGTCACGCCACTCCGTGATTGCTGTGTCACGATGCATTGGTGGTTGTTTAGAAGGGTTTTATTTGGGGAGGACGAGAACGGAGAGACTCAGATTATCATTGCTTTAAATGGGCATTCCCTCAAGTTGACCGGATCAAGTCCGAGATGTCTGCGGACGGCCGCTTGTTTTTGACGCAGTTCTGTTCTCACAGCAGACCCCGGTTTTCCTTTCTATTTTGCATTTGTGGATTTGGTTTTGAAAAAGAGAGATGTCAGTAGTATATACCCCCCATATAACGCCTTTTGGGGAGTGGTGGTCATCAAGTATTTATTGGCTTGCAAGAATGTTACAGAGAGGGGTATTGAAAGTGGATTCGTTTTTAAGGGTTTATTCTCATCTGATTTGAAGGGGAACGACTCTCTGCCATTTAAAAGAGATCACTCTGCTGAACTCTTATTTAATTGTGTTAACGGGAATCACACTTGGAAAAAGAAAAAAGTAACAACACGTAGGAAAATATTGGACTAATATATATTAGGAACATTTTAAAATTATGTTTCTGCAGTTTTTTATACATATGTACTTGTTTAGACAAATTTGTTTTTAAAAGATCGATGATTTAAAACCCTGTTTGAGCAGAAAGCCCCCCCAAGCAGGCTGCTCATTTGCTTTTTAGATATTTTACTAGAATGCTTTAGGCTTGTAAGCAATTTCGAGGTCATTTTAGTGAAAGGAGTAAGAATTGTTTTTATGGAAATTATCAACAGAGGTTTTATTTTTGACACGCAACGTCGTTCGTTTTCACAGGTGATTCCAACCTCGTGCCCGGGGCCACTTGCAAATCGCGCTGTAGCTTTTCATCGCGCGTGGCCCGGGGCGTAGAAGAGCTGTGCGGACCATTTTCGAGATGTTCAAAGTCCAATTTGACTCCAAGAACGGTTGTCTGCAATTGGCAGAGCCATGGAATCAAAACGGCCTAGGAGTCAAGTTGGAATTTCAACATATCAAAACTGGCCTTCTCCGACCATAAAGCCCTTGTTTTTGAACGCTATTTTTAATTTTTAATTTTTATCTAATTGACATTTATTTATTTTTGTTGGTTGAAAGTGAAGGAAAGATATAAACCAAAGGAAGCCCAAGCTTGGTTGTGTTTTCATAATGAAAAACAGATTTCCATGACTGTTGAATAAAATAGATCTCGCCTTGGCATCTTCATGTCTCGCTTTAAGGTTTTGCAAATCTGCTAACCCTAAAATGGCCAGAAATCGAAGAACAAAGGCCAAGGAGTCACTTGGTTATTCAAACATTCATGAACGTTTGCTTTTGTGCATTCAATCAAGCTTGGGCTTCCTGTGTATCAGAGAAAACCTATTTTCAACATTGATGCAGTTCTATTGGCTGTTGGTTTTACATCGTAGTGATATATGGGTAGAACGAACCACATACATTTTTTTAAATAAAAGTCCACCGATAGACTTCACATGTTTCATTCTGTAGCAGGGTCGTCATGTTTTATTTATTGCAATGTTTTTAACCAACAATTAAAAGACGAATAAACGACTGAGCTTTTAAGTGTCCTTTTTTCATTCACATGGTTGAATTATCGCCTGGATTTCAAAATCGTTGAAAAAGAAATTCACATCACCCTTCCCAGACACCATTGCGGTCTTGGTTTTTACAAATACCGTTATCCCAAAGTGGGGGTCCCAAAGTGGCAACTCGTCAAAATAACAGCGATGCTGTTGTTCACTATGACACTTCGAAAGCCTGGCCCCGATTGCACGAAAGGTGAATAGCGCTACTTACCGGATAAGTATGTAGTTATCCAATAAATTTTATCCATTGGATAGGACTTATCCGATGAATAGCGCTATTCAACTTTCATAATAATGCAACTGGGGCCTAGTTTTCACTGACGCAAGCACAAGAATTGGGGGAAAAAAATGGTTCTTGCTCATGCACGCTTGCTTCAGGACCGTCTTCACGGCGACGGTACCTCTTGTGCTTTCGTCGCTAGTGACAACCAGGCTAAACTGAGTGCATGGGAGGCCTAGGTAAGATGTATTGCGTGATCGAGTTTGCAAGTTGCGTTGTCCGCAAGGTGGGGACATGGTGCAATAATGCGTGCAAACATTAATTTGTAGCCTCATGTTTTTAGTATTTGTAACCATAGATATGTATTTTATCTAGGAATAAAGACGTTATTATTATTGTTATAGCAGGTTCAAATCCCGGGATTTGGCTGTAACGCAGGCTATTAATTTGTTGCGTGCAACATGTTGCAGGGGTGGACACACCGGCTGCAATCAAGTAAGTACACATATATGTTGCAGCTGTGTGTGTGTGCATATTTGACTACTTACACGTACTGGCAAGCTCCAAGGAAGTTCAAGGGCTTCTATAATTCATTAATAGTATCACGTTTTTATAATCTTGAACGTTTCCAAAAGCTTGCGTTTTTCAGTGAAAACGATGTCGTGTAAAGAAAAAGCGGAAGCGCACGTTCACTTTGAATGCGTAGGCCGCCGCGCCTACCTGTACATGAAGGGGAATGCGTAGGCCGCCGCGCCTACCTGTACACGAAGCCGGGAACTTACTCGAGTATCGACGCCGTACACAATCGAGATCAAACCGCGAAATTTGCATGACCACTGCTGTTAAAGCAGTTCTTGTGCATAAGTTCTGCAGTTTTCTGCGCCGGCTGCACGTAGCGCACGATCATCAGAGGCATATCTTTGGAACTTGTTTTACCATTCATGACAGAAGCTTCCGGGAGTACTCACCAAGTACAACCGGACTGAACGTTGTCTTGGCTTTAATACTTCGGTAATCCAACGATTAGTTTGAATATTAGGTACCAAGAAAATACCAGTTCCATGCACCCCAGTAACGATGTCGTTCATTCACAAGAAACAAAGGCATACGCTAGGTTTGACTTAATTTCCGAGGATCAAGTGAGCGAGGTCGACATGTTTACTCTCGTGGAACTTTTTTCTTTCTTTGCACTCTTTTCTAAACAAAAACCACAAACAAGCTAGCCTGTTGAATCCTGGATCCATATCATTTATTTTACTTTTTGTTCATAACATTTTATTCAATTTATTCAGTTAAAACTGATTATCGTTTTCATTGTAATAAATAAAGATTTTAATCTTTAATTAAAATTATTTTTGCAACAATTTAATATGCAACTTATTTGTAATTCTGGTAAAATTCATCTAGTAACAGGATAGTTAAAGCTTTTGGATCATACATATTGTAATGTTTACTGCTCTTTAAGTCCGTCCTGCTCGTTCTTGCTGGTCATCCTCTAGAAGGTAAGCAGGCTTGTATTTCAACTCATCACCGTCTATTCTAAGTGCAGGGTTAGGTTTAGTGTTGCGTGTACTTCCTAGTGAAGTATACCCTTTGTCATAAAGAGAACAGTAAGGAATACCAAAGTGAAGAAGAACGGACCATACATCTTTATGATGCCAATCAAGTATTGGGCTTACCCTCATGTACTCTGGCCAGCCAGGATCAGTACACGTAAATGTGCGCAACTTCTCTGTGAATGGATCGTGTCTTCGTGTACCCAATAGTACAGCTTTAATCTTAGGATGTGTAGTTTTCAGTTCTTTCAAAGCAGACTTAATATTGCCTTGTACAGTGATAAGGTTGAGGTTGTATCTGTCTGTGGTTTCTTGTATAAATTCTTCAGCTTCTGGAAATGGTGAATCGTACTTGATGTATAACGTGTTTATTTTTGTATCTATACTGCAGTGTTGTAGAACAGCTGCATAGAACAGGTACAAGAGAACTGTGCAATCCTTTCCTCCATTGAAGCTTAGACAGATTTCATCAAGGGTGTACTGTCTGAGTACCTCTTGGATAACAGCCCAAGCTCCTTTGACGCATGCACTGGTATTGGAATTGTTGGTAGGTTTGAGAAGAGACAAGACCTCTTTGATACTAGGGGCTGTCAATGGCTTTGCTGAAATGGAATAACAACCAGTTTTAGATAAGCATGGTTCTCATATATATTGGGAAAATCATAAAGATTATGTATGTATGTATAGACAATTGAGAAGTTTGGCTTTCCAGACTGTCTCAGACTTTACTCATTTATAGGAAAGCAAGAGATTCAATTACTTTCCTTGTATGTAACTAATTTCTGAGATGACAGGAACTAGCAGTTAAACTAGTAGAGACAGTATACCAATCAATCAATGTAAAAAACATAACAAATTTACTGATGTTCTGGACATTTTGTCTGAGGATTTTTGGACTTAACTGGCAACAAAATGACAAGGCATGATGGGCTTTAGCAGTCAGTGGCACAGTGTTTGGCACAAGCCTATACTAACAGACTGAGAAACATGCCTAAGGAGAGGAAGGTGAGATCTGGGGAGGAAACAATCCAGTCTGTTAGAGATACCTTCATATCCATTTTCTAACTCCAATCCTTCCACCTTCACTATACAGCCAATAGGTAGATATCCTAGGAGGAACTGGCATGCTTCCTTCATATGATCTTCACATTGTGACTCCAGGGTCAATTTGACTTTATATTCTTGGCTAAAAAACTCAGGATAGGAACCAAGTTGTACAGTTTTCTTGAACGTTTCATGCACTTCCTCTAAGACATGAGCAATCTGTGTTTCGTCTACAGACAAGAACACCTTGCAAAGATGGAACTCCGCTCTTGTGCGCTGCGCAAAAACATGCTCAATGCTTACGAAATCTTTTTCCACAAAATGCGGAACTCCAGGGAAAACGTACACATTGTGAACACGAACCACGGGGAAAGGGTTCTCCTTTCCATTGTTGCTGTGCACAAGCTCTGCAGACAAAGGCAACATGGCCATCTTCATGTGAAATTCATTCAAATCCGATTTTTTCATATTGTAAATTTGTGCGATGATCTCCACAAGTTTGTCATTCTGGATGATGTTTTCGTTGAATGCTTTAGCTATGCTGAGTATGGTTACATCGTCGTGTGTCGGCCCAATTCCTCCAGTTGTTATGACGAATGTGAACTTCTTTGAGAATGTTTGAACCTCATGGATGATGTCTTCTTCAACATCTGCAACAACTGAAATTTTACAGACTTTAATACCAAGAGACCAGAATCTTTTGACCAGAAAGTAAGAGTTGGCATCTTTGGTATGTCCCTTGAGGATTTCATCGCCTATAATGATAATCCCTGCAGTTGGAGACGAAGCTGAATCATCGCTTTTACACGCATCGGCGTCCGCCATCTTGTATGTTCCTGAAGTGCGCAAGGTATCCTGGGAGTCAAATTCTGCTGTCCGTGGGGAGAGGGCTGGGGAGAGGGCTGGGGATAGAAATTGAAACTGCTTTTTGAAACTGATTATTGTCATGTTTTACGGGTTTAAAAAAAGTGTTTTTGAAAAAAGGAAAGAACGAGAAAGTACTGGACAAATGTAGAATTACAAATGCAATAATATAAAAATTCACACTTATTTTTCCAAAATAAAAGGATGAGAAAATTATTTAAAAATTGTACGACTTGTTAGAACTTATCGTTAACGATAATGAATGTCGAAAATACTAAGTTCTTATGTGTTTTGCTTTTTAAAATCCCGAGATAATTTTCCAAAAGTTGTATTTTCTCTTGTTGCTATCAATCGACATATTTGGTCACGTGACTCAAGATAGCAACGAAGTCAAACAATATGGCGGCACGGTATCTTCCTGTTGCTACATCTAAAAGTTATCCGTATAATTGGACTTATAAAATCGAATTGTTCAATTTATAATCATGAGCTAAACAAGGTAAGTTGTATTTTGTTTATTCCTCTATTTTATTTTGTATCCACGGAGTTTTCAGTTGTAGAAAAGGCTGTTTGAGTCGTTGTTCTTTTCGCGCGAATTCTGAATTTCAGCCGAGATGTTAATTATTTCAAAGGTTTCCATAACCTCATTAAATAACTATGATGAATGCTTGAACCTATTCTTTATCATGCAATGATTCTGTATAGTTTTGAATAAATACTAGGGTTGTTCAACGGGAGATGTTAAAAGTCAAGTCATGGTTTGACTTTTAGTTCTCGCGAAGGCGACGATGATGACTCGTTAACTGTCGTATTCATTATATTCAATAAAAGCTAAACCAACAATAATGCTATGTTTTCCAGATCAATAGGAATTGAAAACAACTATTTTTGCGACTAAAAGTGACTGAATTATGGAGCTTGACGAGAGGCTGAGGTGGATAGAAACCAGAGTTACTTCATCTTTGAAACCCAGAGCGGAGGAGCTCAAACATTTGTTTACGAATGATGACTGCAGGTACGTAGAGGATGTGTTTTATGTTTGTCAATAAATTGTATCTTTAGTTGTAAAACAGGAGCTTGGAATTGATGGACACACTGTGCAACAATGCGTGCAACATTGCATGCAACACGTATTGTTGCAGCGTGTGTCCACCTCTGCAACATGTTGCGCGCAATGTTGCAGAAGTAGAATCGAGTCCTACTTCTGCAACATTGCGAGCAACAAATTACGTCGTATTAGTGCGCGCTAGTCATTTGCGAGCAACATGTTGCAGAGGTGGACACACGCTGCAACAAAATTGCCAGCAATGTTGTGTGCAATGTTGCACCGTGTGTCCGCACCTTAAGCTTATATATATGCATCACACAAGCAACAGTAACTGAGTAAGAAAATAATTCCCAGGAAGTGGAAGTGTGGATGGATGGGAGCAGATGGGAGTTACTACAGGGAGCAATTTTAGAATACCCCACCACTCTATCAAGGTCTTATAACAACACTCTTTGAAAACAACATTCTGAAAATATCTAAACTGGTTTTATTTTCTCTTTCACAGGGCAGCCATGTTTGAGTTCTGTAACAATGAGGAAGTCAAGAATTTGTATATATTTTCATCAGCCACTCAGGGGGGTGGACTCACTGCCTCACTTGCCCCACCCCACACGGTGCGAGAGAAGGCCATGTTCTTTATCAAGTCCCATGCTATTGGAAAAGTGACCCGTGATAACATCATGGATGAGGTTGCTTTCTGTGATTGCTCTAATAAGGCATTAAGTCACCTCAGCACACTGACAAGAGATGTTTACCTGCCGTTGCTTAGTATTGAGATGGGTGGTAGCGTTAGTGCTGATAAACTAATGGATTTGCTGCATAGACTGGTAGCTAACATGGAGGTTACTGTAGGATCTGTGAAGGTACCTTTGTGATGGCGCTAAATGTAATATGGGCAAGGTTAAACTTATTCAGGTGTAGGTCAGCAGTATTGCCCATTAGTTTGCCTAGAGGGGGGTCTAGGGATTTCACATGCGTAACATGTCACAACGTCAATTTTATGATATTCATGTGTGACACATATATACTTACAAGTGACATTATGTGTAGCTTTTTCATATCCTATTGACAAACAAATCAAATCAAGCTAGCTTGCACCATCCTGATAAATCTTGTTTAAACTCGTCACCAATAGATGAGCTTGGAGTTGTGTGCCATAATGATAGACTGACCTCTGACCTTGCTAGCCCGAGTCCCTCAAGGAGGTAACCATGGCAACCATGCCAGAGTCCACCGCCTAGCACCCGTCTCACTGACTGATCGAATAGGCAGTGGAAAAGACAAATATATATATATACTTACTTACATACTGGGTAAAAAACTTACCATAAGCTGGGTGGGTAGGGTGGAATAAATTGATCTGCTACAATCAGCTTGCTATGAGCTACTCGCTTAGCTGCTCAGTATTTGACCCGCAATGATCAAAAGGGGCGAGCGAACAGATGACCTCTGTATAATAAGACCCTGCAAATGTCTCGGGGTCCCCCACCCTGTGGGTACCCAAGACGCGACCGCTGGCCAGCATTGTCTCGATTTGAACCTTGCCTAAATTACAATGTACATTTAGCCTCATTTAAAACTATTCTAAAGGTACAGGACACACAGTGCAACATTTCACACAGCATTGTTGGCAATAGAAATGCAGACTGTGTGTGTTTGCCTCTGCAATAACAATAATTATTATTGTTGTAGCCAAGGTTATTAACATACAATTTGATCCTACATGTACATGTATTTCTGCAATATTGCATGCAACAAATGCCAGAGTGGACACACACTGAAATCGTGCATGCAATAAATTATTGCCAACAATATTGCATGCAATGTTGCACTGTGTGTCTTCACCTTAAATTACAGTGTATATAGAGTCGTTTTCGTATGAATGGGAAAGTTACCACACCGTCACCACACCACGCCTTGCCACATTGAATGAGTTTGATTGGATGAGATATATCTGCATGCTTTTTGATTGGTTGAAAAAGGAAGCCATTTGAGTGTCACGGTACTGTAGGTTTCCCACTCATACAAAAACAACTCTTATCAATTGAAATCAAAATCAAAAACTTTATATAATCACGGAATCCTTAATCACACTGAAGTGCTCTCCCAAGGAGCTCTATGCACTGGTGTATTGAATTAAATAACATGTTTGTTCAAGGATGAAGTTGTTCTTCCACTGCCATCAATTGAAGTGCTTTCAGAGGCTGCTGCATACAGCAATAGAAGACCTGCTGTAATCCATGTGTTAGAGACAGCTGTTATTAATTGGATTAAACAGATTAAGGTACGTCTCTTCCATACAATAATATACTGTACTTTATATACACCTATTCCAAATATCGTTGTCCGGGCTGAAAGCAACAAGCAACAAGCTGATGACTGAAAAGGACTTTGGGAATCTCCTCATTAATTTATTTATCCGTGGTATTTGAGAAGTTATCTTTACGAGCGTTGAATAGCAATCATTTGGAACTATTCGGCCATTTGAAAATGCATGTTGTCAAAATGTCTACGGAGGAATAAATGAATAAGGAGAAAGTCCCAATGCCCTTTGCGGTCGTCAGCTTCTTGCTGGTTGCTTTCGGCGGGGACAACGATATTTGGAATAGGTGTATATGAATGTGGCTGTGTACAAATGGTAGTGCATTACAGCAGCTTAAATCAGGGTTGTCAGGTTAAGATTTTTGAGTAGCAGGCTCTAGCTATAAAGTAGATGGCTCAAATAGCATTAAAAGCATGATGCACTAGCATGTTGATATAGCTGGCACAGTACTCGGAGTAGCTAGCCCAATTCACTAGGTGCTGTCTATTCGGCAAGCCTGTTGCACTTGGCAATTTTCAGGCAATTGTCTCACAACAGCTTAACATGAGTATTACACAATTGCAACATTACTGTTGCAACATGAGTTGCACAAGGGGTGTTTCACTTGGCAATAGCCTTGAAATACAATAGCAATTCAACCACAATACTCCAGTTTCGAGTTGTTAAGCGATGACCGCTGTACTTCTTGACAAAAGACGCATTTGCTCAGGCTAAGCCTCAATTCAGTGTAAATTATTCACAAATACCAACGAGAACGCGAAAAAGTGTTGACATTCAACAATAGAAACCATTTTTAATTGCACAGGTTATTCTCTGGATTGAGGCTAAGCCTGAGCAAACGCGTCTTTTGTCAAGGAGTACAGCGGTGTCTAAACAAACTCGAAACGGGAGTATTGTGAGATTGTAGCTTTTTATATTCTCCTTTATGTATTTTGCAGGGAATTCTCAAATTGGACCCAGAGCTTGAAATTGCCAAGAAATTTGGACCTAAACCTGTCCCACTTGATGAAATTGAGGTAAACATTTTTGTAATCCTAGTTCACAATCCTCGGTCTCTCCACACTACACTCACTAACCTGAATTGGTGGGATGTAAAAGAACCACTGAGGATGTAACAAACCTCTGTCAGTGACCACCGTCAGAGACTTACATTACTATCTCACTAACGTCAGGGCCACAGGTTTGTTTATAGTGCCCTGAGTCACCAGGGCTCAATAAACAACGACTTCACTCACTCACTCACTCACTCACTCACTCACTCCTGAAATCCACCAACCTATGAAACAATAATTGACAACCTGGTTTGACTTTCAGATGTGGTCAGAACACTTGGAGAAGATCAGTAATATTGGTGAACAGCTATGTTCACATGTAGCATTGAATATCATAATGAACCTAGAGGATGCTCACAGTACATACTCACAGTCCTTCCATTTGGTTAAACGAGAAATTGTCAAGGTAACAGACAACCAGGCATCAAAGTGTCGTAAAAATATGTTGTCATATGAAATATGTTTTAGATTAAAATATTATTGATAACTTATGTTACAGGCTGAAACTGAGACCAATGACAACCTTCAGTTTCCTCAGTACTTTGTTACCGTGGTTTGAACAACTGCATTATGCTTCAACATCCAAAGAGATGGTGGGATTGTTTGCACCTCTGATGCATACTCTCTACCTTGTCTGGGCACATTCCAGGTAACCACATTCCATACAGCTCTGCACAAGAGGATTTATATTTAATGATGTAGTTTCCATGTTTTATTTAAAAAAATAGAAAAATAAAGATAGTAACAAAATCTTGTCTGGGTACTTTCCAGGTAGTAACACCATATTATGGATATTTCCAAATCACTTTTAGCTCTAATGTTTATGTTTAATTTAATCGTTGATACTGCCATTTAGCTGTGGCTAATCCCGGCAGGAGGGACAGCGGCCCCGAGATAACACAACAATGTTACAAATATTATACCACAATCTCTTATTTCCACTCACTTCAAGGGGGTGTCAAAAAATTTGAAGCCCAACCCCACCCCAGTTCATGTCCACCCCATAAAAAAGACAGGACATTGACATTGCTGTGGTTTGTTTTATCTGTAGGTATTACCATGAGATAAAACACTTTACAAGACTTCTAACAATGTTGTCTAATGAGGTAGTTGCTAGAGCAAGATTCTTGGTTGGAGAAAATGTTCTAGAAAACCTGACAGATGTAAGTATCATCATTGTCATCATTATCATTTATCATCAACATCATCATCATCATTTATCCATCAACATCATTTATTCATCAACATCATTTATCCATCAACATCATTTATCCATCAACATCATTTATCCATCAACATCATTTATCCATCAACATCATAATCATCATTTATCCATCAACATCATTTATCCATCAACATCATTTATCCATCAACATCATTTATCCATCAACATCATTTATCCATCAACATCATTTATCCATCAACATCATTTATCCATCATCATTTATCCATCATCATTTATTCATCAACATCATTTATTCATCAACATCATTTATTCATCATTTTATCATCAACATCATTTATCAACATCATTTATCCATCATCATTTATCCATCAACATCATTTATCATTTATCCATCAACATCATTTATCCATCAACATCATTTATCCATCAACATCATTTATCCATCAACATCATTTATCCATCAACATCATTTATCCATCAACATCATTTATTCATCAACATCATTTATTCATCAACATCATTTATTCATCAACATCATTTATTCATCAACATCATTTATCCATCAACATCATTTATTCATCAACATCATTTATTCATCAACATCATTTATTCATCAACATCATTTATTCAACATCATTTATTCATCATCATTTATCCATCAACATCATTTATTCATCAACATCATTTATTCATCAACATCATTTATCCATCAACATCATTTATTCATCATCAACATCATTTATCCATCAACATCATTTATCCATCAACATCATTTATCATCAACATCATTTATTCATCAACATCATTTATTCATCAACATCATTTATTCATCAACATCATTTATTCATCAACATCATTTATTCATCAACATCATTTATCCATCAACATCATTTATTCATCAACATCATTTATCCATCAACATCATTTATCCATCAACATCATTTATTCATCAACATCATTTATCCATCAACATCATTTATCCATCAACATCATTTATCCATCAACATCATTTATCATCAACATCATTTATCATCAATCATCATTTATCCATCAACATCATTTATCCATCATCAACATCATTTATTCATCAACATCATTTATTCATCAACATCATTTATTCATCAACATCATTTATCCATCATCATCATTTACATCATTTATCCATCAACATCATTTATTCATCATCACATCATTTATCCATCAACATCATTTATCCATCAACATCATTTATCCATCAACATCATTTATTCATCAACATCATTTATCCATCAACATCATTTATTCATCAACATCATTTATCCATCAACATCATTTATCCATCAACATCATTTATCAACATCATTTATCAACATCATTTATCAACATCAATCATCATTTATCATCAACATCATTTATCCATCAACATCATTTATCCATCAACATCATTTATCCATCAACATCATTTATCCATCAACATCATTTATCCATCATCATCATTTATCCATCAACATCATTTATCCATCAAACATCATTTATCCATCAACATCATTTATCCATCAACATCATCATCATTATTCATCAACATCATTTTATTCATCGACATCATTTATCCATCAACATCATTTATCCATCAATATCATTTATCCACCGACATCATTTATCCATCAACATCATTTATCATCATCATCATTTATCCATCAACATCATTTATCAACATCATTTATTCATCAACATCATTTATCCATCAACATCATTTATCCATCAACATCATTTATCCATCATTTATCATCATTTTATCCATCAACATCATTTATCCATCATCATTTATCCATCAACATCATTTATTCATCATTTATCATCATCATTTATTCATCAATCATCATCATTTATCCATCAACATCATTTATTCATCATCAATCATCATCATTTATCCATCAACATCATTTATTCATCAACATCATTTATCAAACATCATTTATCCATCAACATCATTTATCCATCATCAACATCATTTATCCATCAACATCATTTATCCATCAACATCATTTATCATCAACATCATTTATTCATCAACATCATTTATCCATCAATTTTATTCATCAACATCATTTATCCATCAACATCATTTATCCATCAACATCATTTATCCATCAACATCATTTATTCATCAACATCATTTATTCATCAACATCATTTATCCATCAACATCATTTATTCATCAACATCATTTATCAACATCATTTATTCATCAACATCATTTATTCATCAACATCATTTATTCATCAACATCATTTATTCATCAACATCATTTATCCATCAACATCATTTATCCATCAACATCATTTATCCATCAACATCATTTATCCATCATCATTTATTCATCAACATCATTTATTCATCAACATCATTTATCCATCAACATCATTTATCCATCAACATCATCATTTATCCATCATCAACATCATTTATCATCAACATCATTTATCATCAACATCATTTATCCATCAACATCATTTATCCATCAACATCATTTATTCATCAACATCATTTATTCATCAACATCATTTATCATCAACATCATTTATTCATCAACATCATTTATCCATCAACATCATTTATCCATCATTTATTCATCAACATCATTTATCCATCAACATCATTTATCCATCAACATCATTTATCCATCAACATCATTTATCCATCAACATCATTTATCCATCAACATCATTTATCCATCAACATCATTTATCCATCAACATCATTTATTCATCAACATCATTTATCCATCAACATCATTTATCATCAACATCATTTATCCATCAACATCATTTATCCATCAACATCATTTATCATCATTTATCATCATCATTTATCCATCAACATCATTTATCATCATCATCATAATTATCATTTATCCATCAACATCATTTATCCATCAACATCATTTATCCATCAACATCATTTATCCATCAACATCATTTATTCATCAACATCATTTATCCATCAACATCATTTATCCATCAACATCATTTATCCATCAACATCATTTATATCATTATCCATCAACATCATTTATCCATCAACATCATTTATTCATCAACATCATTTATTCATCGACATCATTTATCCATCGACATCATTTATCCATCAATATCATTTATCCACCGACATCATTTATCCATCAACATCATTTATCATCATCATCATCAACAACATCATTTATCCATCATCATCACCAACATCATTTATCATCATCATCACCAACATCATGTATCATCATCATCATCACTATCAGTGTGTTGCAGCAGAAATTGTGATGTGTAATATTCTAAAACATGTGCTCTTGCATTTTTGTTGGCATATTGCGGCATTGCATCACTAACAGTTTGTGTGACCAGTTTAATTCTCATATTGCATTTGTCTTGTAGTCTTACAACAGTTTAAAGGATTCACTTCGCATCTGTGCGGCATTCAGAGGTTGTTATTTAGACAAGAAGGATAAAGCTGATGACATGAACCAGACTAAGCTATCACAGCAGAGTGGTACAAAGTAAGTAACTAAATGGTGCTTTATTTCATTTTTCATTGAGTGCAAGGTGTGACAAGAGCAGTGTCTATCAACAAGTATTACGTATTTGGCTAACACACATCCGAAACATGCATCAGAGTAAGTTTGACTCCCACCTTGCGGACACCTGGTTCCCGGCCAACAAAATTTGAGATAATAATTACTGCGAGTTAACTAAGTGTCTTTTATTGTTTGATAGTGTCGAAAGTGGCGGTGTTGTATGGCACAGCAAACTCTATAACGACAGTCTCACTCCCAAGGCTGGTAAGCTATTCTCACGCTCTGACAACCTGTCAGACAGTATGAATGATCTTGGACCAGACATGTGGACAGACTCACCATGGCCTCCAAGGAATCACTCGTGTTTTATCAGCCTGAATAACTTCATGGAGAGATGCAACGATGTGCTTGAGTTGGTGCAAACAACCAGACACTTTGAGTTGCTAACATGTGCAGCTGAGGTTGGAGGAGCTGGTGGAGATGGGCTGGACTGCCTTGTGCGGGAAATCAATGAGAAATTTACACATGCTATCCAGTCATTTAAACTAATGAAACATGTAAGTATTTCAGAAACTACCGTCGCGCATACATGTAGCTTTGCAGCAGCCTGCCTACCTGCCTGCCTGCCTGCCTGCCTGCCTGCCTGCCTGCCTGCCTGCCTGCCTGCCTGCCTGCCTGCCTGCCTGCCTGCCTGCCTGCCTGCCTGCCTGCCTGCCTGCCTGCCTGCCTGCCTGCCTGCCTGCCTGCCTGCCTGCCTGTTTGTCTGTTTGTCTGTATGTCTGCGCTTCTAGCTGTCTGTCTATCTGTCTGTCTGTCAGCACTTCTAGCTGTCTGTCTATCTGTCTGTCTGTCTGCGCTTCTAGCTGTCTGTCTGCGCTTGAAAATCAATAACATCTCTTTGAACGTCCAGGATGTGCTTGATGTCGATGAGACACGACAATTTGAACGAGAGTTCTTCTCATTTCGATCAGTAACAAGAGTAAGTAGATCAATATCTAACATTGCAAAAAGTACACGATTGTTCGTGATTGTTACCTTGGTGTTTATATGATAGATGGTCGTGAATTGTTGTTGCTTTATGGTCTTTTTACAGGACTTGGAATTTAACTTAGCTGACGTGTTGCGCCAGAGTTTCAAGCAATGCTGGGATACCAGGGCTAAACTACGTCTTTTGGAAGTCTTTGAGGGCGTTAGTGGGCGTGAACTGGTGCAGGTATATATTACTGTAAAATACACAAACAAGCTATCGAGCAAACACACGAGCAAACAAACAAACTATCAAATAAGCAAACAAACAAACAAGCAAACAAACAAGCAAACAAACAAGCAAACAAACAAACGATCAAACAAGCAAACAAACAAATGAGAAAGCAAACAAACAAACGATCAAACAAGCAAACAAACGAGCAAACGAGCAAACAAGCAAGCAAGCAATCAAACAAGCAAACAAACAAACGAGCAAACAAGCAAACAAACAAGCAAACAAACAAACGATCAAACAAGCAAACAAACAAATGAGAAAGCAAACAAACAAACGATCAAACAAGCAAACAAACGATCAAACAAGCAAGCAAGCAATCAAACAAACAAACGAGCAAACAAACAAACAAACAAGCAAACAAACAAACAAGCAAACAAACAAACGATCAAACAAGCAAAAAAACAAACGAGCAAACAAACAAACGATCAAACAAGCAAACAAACAAATGAGAAAGCAAACGATCAAACAAGCAAACAAACGATCAAACGAGCAAACAAGCAAACAAACAAATGAGAAAGCAAACAAACAAACGATCAAACAAGCAAACAAACGATCAAACGAGCAAACAAGCAAGCAATCAAACAAGCAAACAAACAAACGAGCAAACAAGCAAACAAACAAGCAAACAAACAAACGATCAAACAAGCAAACAAACAAATGAGAAAGCAAACAAACAAACGATCAAACAAGCAAACAAACGATCAAACAAGCAAGCAAGC
The DNA here is from genome assembly GCA_033675265.1 of Actinostola sp. cb2023. NCBI lineage: Eukaryota > Metazoa > Cnidaria > Anthozoa > Actiniaria > Actinostolidae > Actinostola > Actinostola sp. cb2023. The sequence goes on along the minus strand of JAUJYZ010000591.1, from coordinate 290,254 downwards.
AATCAAACAAGCAAACAAACAAACGAGCAAACAAACAAACAAACAAGCAAACAAACAAGCAAACAAACAAACGATCAAACAAGCAAAAAAACAAACGAGCAAACAAACAAACGATCAAACAAGCAAACAAACAAAATGAGAAAGCAAACAAACAAAAACGATCAAACAAGCAAACAAACGATCAAACGAGCAAACAAGCAAACAAACAAATGAGAAAGCAAACAAACAAACGATCAAACAAGCAAACAAACGATCAAACGAGCAAACAAGCAAACAAGCAAGCAATCAAACAAGCAAACAAACAAACGAGCAAACAAACAAACAAACAAGCAAACAAACAAACGATCAAACAAGCAAAAAAACAAACAAGCAAACAAACAAGCAAACAAACAAGCAAACAAACAAACGATCAAACAAGCAAACAAACAAATGAGAAAGCAAACGATCAAACAAGCAAACAAACGAGCAAACAAGCAAGCAAGCAATCAAACAAGCAAACAAACAAACGAGCAAACAAACAAGCAAACAAACAAACAAGCAAACAAACAAACGATCAAACAAGCAAACAAACAAATGAGAAAGCAAACAAACAAACGATCAAACAAGCAAACAAACGATCAAACGAGCAAACAAGCAAGCAAGCAATCAAACAAGCAAACAAACAAACGAGCAAACAAACAAAAACAAACAAACAAACAAGCAAACAAACAAACGATCAAACAAGCAAAAAAACAAACGAGCAAACAAACAAACGATCAAACAAGCAAACAAACAAATGAGAAAGCAAACAAACAAACGATCAAACAAGCAAACAAACGATCAAACGAGCAAACAAGCAAACAAACAAATGAGAAAGCAAACAAACAAACGATCAAACAAGCAAACAAACGATCAAACGAGCAAACAAGCAATCAAACAAGCAAACAAACAAACGAGCAAACAAACAAACAAACAAACAAACAAACAAACAAACGATCAAACAAGCAAAAAAACAAACGAGCAAACAAACAAACGATCAAACAAGCAAACAAACAAACGAGCAAACAAACAAACAAGCAAGCAAACAAACGATCAAACAAGCAAACGAACAAATAAATGAGCAAGCAAACAAACAAGCGAGCAAACAAATGAGCAAACAAACAAACGAGCAAACAAACAAACAAACAAACGAGCAAACAAACAAACAAGCAAGCAAACAAACAAACAAGCAAACAAACAAACGATCAAACAAGCAAAAAAACAAACGAGCAAACAAACAAACGATCAAACAAGCAAACAAACAAATGAATGAATGAATGAATAAACCTTTATTTAAACAGGGTTGTCCTTTCAGTGTATAATGAGAAAGCAAACAAACAAACAAGCAAACAAACAAGCAAACAAACAAACGATCAAACAAGCAAACAAACAAACGATCAAACAAGCAAACAAACGATCAAACGAGCAAGCAAGCAAGCAATCAAACAAGCAAACAAACAAACGAGCAAACAAACAAACAAACAAACAAGCAAATGAGCAAACAAACAAACGAGCAAGCAAGCAAACAAATGAGCAAACAAACAAGCAAACAAACAAGCAAACAAACAAGCAAACAAACAAATAAAGAAACAAACAAACAAACAAATGCGAAACAGACAAAGAAACAAACACAGACTAAAGGCATCACATACACAATAAACATTGTTGAATTGCTTTTACCTTGCCTATAATTCCAGGCCAATCTGCGTGACATATTTAGCAACATGGTCAATGGTTTTACTGACGAGCTGTTGAAAGTGAGAACGTTTTTTGAACAACACACTAACAACCCTCCGTCCCACGCACACCTCCCCCCTGTGGCAAGCAAAGTACTGTGGCTTAGAGGGATGAAACTCCACATCCAGGTATGTATGTGTATTTAATGTTACCATGTCTGTCTAACTGGTCCTGTAATGTTGCCGTGTTATATACCTTTGTTCACGTGCGCGCACCTTTTACAATGTATTTTTGAGGAGTTTTCGTATGAGTGGGAAGTAGTTACGGTACGGTTCGTGCCGTGCGGTGACCGTGCCATGACCAAGCATTCTGATTAGTTGAGCAATGATTTTGCCACTCCGTGCAATGGATTTTGCCACTTGTTAGCGCGTGATATGTTTTGCGCACATTGACACATATTTGATGTAATCACAAGATACAAGCCAGGCTTTATACAGGTTATCAGTGAGTGAGTAACTATATGTCTTATTCTCAGGAACCCATGTCTCGACTAAGCCGTGTATCACCCATGTCCTTGAAGGGAGATGATGGATGGAGACTCAGAGAAACTTACACAGATTTACTTAAAGATATCGAGAAGTAAGTAATAAATAAGCCAGCTCGAAGCCGTCCTTCCATCCTACGATTTCTTTCCGGGGGAGTTCAGACAGCTACAAGTAACTATGCAAGGATCAGTCGTTATTATTATTCCGTATTTCCTGTTTAGTGCCGTGTTATTTGGTCATTAGCTTTTTATTTTTCTCAGGTGTGAGTCAGAATCACTTCGCAAGTGGCAGAATGATATGCAGACAGAACTAAGAATAAAACTCAAACAACCACTACTAGTAAGGGTTTATGTAATAGATACTTTATAACCTCTCTCTCCTCTCCTCTCCTCTCCTCTCAAAATCAAAATCTCGTTCCTCTAACTTTTTGGTGTTTCTTTCAAATTCAAAAGATTGCAGATGTCAACTCAGTGAGCAAAACTCCCATGCTGCATGTGAACTTTGACCCAGATCTACTGCTACTGTTACGTGAGATTCACTATCTTGCTTCTCCTCCATTCAACGTACGTCTACCTGACCCTGTAAGGATCCTGCTACGATCCACAGACGACGGTCTCTTGCGGTCTACCGCTGCTCGTCTAGACACGATCGTAACACGTTATAATTCCATCATTGCTAGTATGGAGGAGTTTGAGAAGCCGCTCTTTGAACAGAAGATGGCTAGGATAGAAGAGGTAAGGTAGACAATCTGATGGGGTTCCTGTGGTGGGAAGTACATGGTAACTTGTGGATTAAACATCTGATTTTCGCGCGGATTTATAATCCACTGTGCAGAACAAGATGGCGGCTGTAAATTTTACCACAATCCTTTGCGAACTTTAACCAGTACTACTTAGATCTACAACGTTTCTGACACGTTCATATAAACACCAGGTAACAGTTTCACACTTGCAAATTTGATGTTTTATACTCTGTCAGTAAAGTTTTTATGCGCGCAAAGGATTGTGGTAAAATTTCTTGAATCGTCATATTTTTCTCTAACGAGGATTGCAATTCATTGTTTTGATTTTTTGACAGCTTCTAAACCAAGGTCTCCACGAGTACTCCTGGAAGACAGTAGAGTCCGCTGACTTCGTAGAGCATGCATCATTCCTCGTGTGTGACGATGTGCACTGCAACCTTGGCATTGTACAGAGTAACTACAAAGAAATTTGTAACATCGCAAGCTTATGGTCGGTCAGCGGTCAACTAGACGTCTTCACGCCCAGGGATGTTAGCACTACGTATTCTATGGAAAGACTAAATGAACAACACAGGTAAGTAATAGATACATCGTTAGTGAAGGGTGTAGTTGACAAAGTGAAGGTCAAGGTATTCTATGGATTGACTAAATGAACAACACAGGTAAATAATAGATACATCGTTAGTGAAGGGTGTAGTTGACAAAGGGCGGCTGTAAGGTATTCTATGGATTGACTAAATGAACAACACAGGTAAGTAATAGATACATCGTTAGTGAATGGTGTAGTTGACAAAGGGTCAAGGTATTCTATGGATTGACTAAATGAACAACACAGGTAAATAATAGATACATCGTTAGTGAAGGGTGTAGTTGACAAAGGGTCAAGGTATTCTATGGATTGACTAAATGAACAACTCAGGTAAGTAATAGATACATCGTTAGTGAAGGGTGTAGTTGACAAAGGTCTCAAGGTATTCTATGGATAGTCTAAATGAACAACACAGGTAAGTAATAGATACATCGTTAGTGAATGGATGTAGTTGACAAAGGATCAAGGTATTCTATGGATTGACTAAATGAGCAACACAGGTAAGTAATAGATACATCGTTAGTGAAGGGTGTAGTTGACAAAGGGTCAAGGTATTCTATGGATTGACTAAATGAGCAACACAGGTAAATAATAGATACATCGTTAGTGAATGGTGTAGTTGACAAAGGGTCAAGGTATTCTATGGATAGTCTAAATGAACAACACAGGTAAGTAATAGATACATCGTTAGTGAAGGGTGTAGTTGACAAAGGGTCAAGGTATTCTATGGATAGTCTAAATGAACAACACAGGTAAGTAATAGATACATCGTTAGTGAAGGGTGTAGTCGACAAAGGTACAAGGTATTCTATGGATAGTCTAAATGAACAACACAGGTAAATAATAGATACATTGTTAGTGAAGGGTGTAGTTGACAAAGGGTCAAGGTATTCTATGGATTGACTAAATGAACAACACAGGTAAGTAATAGCTAGATACATTGTTAGTGAAGGGTGTAGTTGACAAAGGGTCAAGGTATTCTATGGATAGACTAAATGAACAACACAGGTAAGTAATAGATACATCGTTAGTGAAGGGTGTAGTTGACAAAGGGACAAGGTATTCTATGGATAGACTAAATGAACAACACAGGTAAGTAATAGATACATCGTTAGTGAAGGGTGTAGTTGACAAAGGGACAAGGTATTCTATGGATAGACTAAATGAACAACACAGGTAAGTAATAGATACATCGTTAGTGAAGGGTGTAGTTGACAAAGGGACAAGGTAGAAGAGATTTAGAAGACAACAATGATGGGATCTAATAATATTGACAAACACCAGACCCTTGCTAACTGCTTCCTCCTTACATGGACCAGACAGCGACTAGAGAGTAGTCCTAACAATTGTTTATCTGTGCATGACACGAGTCTGTCCATTCTAACAAAGGCAGCCTTTTTGCGCGCGTCTTTTTGATGGGCTCCCTGTGGTAGAGCGTGCAGAAGAAATGTTTGGGCTTCCTGTGTTCTATTTTGTGTTTATTTCTTATTGTTTGTATAGTGAGATCTATGATGCACATAAAAACAACATTATCATCGCTGGAAACAGAATCCATGCTCTACTACAGTCTATATTTGAGGTAAATCTTACCGCAAACTACTTTCTGATGGTATAATATTCCTCTAGCATTTACATTGCTGACATTGCTGGCAATAGTCCTTTAGTTCCTCTCCTTTCTCTCTGATGATAGTTTATGGTCGTGTTCACACAGAGGATCGTCTTTACTTGATTTGCCGATATGCGGATATACATGTCCAATATCTCCATCGGGGTGGGGTGGGGGACTCTTAAAGGAAGGACTGAAGTTACAGATTCACAAATGCACTGACCAACACGGAGTTATTCCACAACTTATTGGTGTTATTGTTTTCATGTAGGCAGTACAAATAAGTCGTGCGTCACCTTCATGGCAAAACTATACCCAGCATGTAAGCGGTGTGGTTTTGTCAGGCCTACAGGAATCCACTCTAACCTCACTGCAGTCCATGCTCAACCAAATAGTCCATTCCAATCTTACACAGGTATGTGAATTATCTTGTTTAGCTGTTGGTGTGAGAGAAAGAAGGGAAAGGAGTACTAAGGAAAGGGTCATCCCTTTCGGTTTCGGAGGGGGGCCCCCCCGGGGGAGGGGGCTCACACTCCATATCGTTCGCCACCAAATTCCCCCCTCCCCTCCTCAAACATATAAATTTAAAGAGTAGACCCAGAGGAAAGGGGCATCACAGGCACCCTGGGACCCCCCTCTGCCTATGCCACTGGAGCCTACGTGGTCTCTTCACCGTTGGCAACGTGTACCTCTTGTACTCGACGAGACACGACAAGCTTTCCTAACATGGCACAAGCTTAACATACAGCGTACCATGACATATCAACCCTACTTGATTTATTAAACTTTACTTGGTTTTGTTTCACAGGATCCATCAGCTGTTCCTATTGTAACTATCCGTCTAGAATTGATTGGTCTTGAAGTCATGTTTAGTCCTACTCTAGACAATCAGTCAGCGGCTCACAGTGTACAGGAGTGTGTACATGGCTGGTTACAAGACTTTCTGAACAGGGGTGAACTTATTACTCCTGTTGATAGTGAACGAAATGTAAATAAACATTATTCCTTTATTTTATTCCTTCCTTCCTTTAAGCCTTCCTTTATTCCTTCCTTCCTTTTAGCCTTCCTTTAATCCTTCATTCCTTTTAGCCTTCCTTTATTCATTGCTTCCTTTCTTACTTCCCTACTTTCTTCCTTCCCTTCTTTCTTCCTTCCTTCCTTTCTTCCTTCCCTCCTTTCTTCCTTCCCTCCTTTCTTCCTTCCCTCCTTTCTTCCTTCCTTTCTAGTTTCCTTGCTCGCTTGCTTCCTACCTAGCTTGCTTCCTACCTTGCTTCCTTGAGCTATCTTGTCATCTTGTTTGCTTCCTTGTCTTAATAACCTTGTATCCAACTCTTATTCAGACTTACAAGACAGCAATAAGCGAAGACGATCAAGTTCAACGCCTTGTAAAGCAGATCTCTGATGTAGTAGAACAAAATGCTGAGGAATGCAAGGTAACATAACAACAATTATCATCATTGATATGTAGTCTCCCTCCTCGAAGTATTAGGTGCATAAGGCTTCAGACATGATAGCTATATTAGGGACCTTACGCACGAGAAAATTCTAGGATGGGAACGTGAGGACGACAGTGCGCGTACTGACGAATAATGGCTCAAAACGAACGATGACGTCCGCGACGGCAATCTACGACGGCACTTCACCTGTTTTCACGCTGTCGTCCTCACGTTCCCATCCTAGAATTTTCTCGTGCGTAAAGTCCCTAAAACCTGTCACCTATCTTCTTCGCGCCTATACGAGGTGCATAAGGCCTCCTCCATGCAAGTTGAGTGAGAATTGTATGACACAGAACATGCAAATATGATAAAACAATTCCTTTCTGTAATAAACTTGACGTTAATTATGTTGATATTTTACAGGACTTCCTTGCAACATTCCGTGAGTACGCGTTTCTATGGATACAAGACGTTCAAAGAACATTCGAAGCATTTTTGGAAGGAAACATCGTGGCTCATCCTCGCAAAATGAATCGCTCGGAGAACATTCGATCAAGAGCGTCACAGCATTCCGCGAAATCAAAGAAAGATAAAGATATGAGAAGGTACAGTAACTGTGAAGAATACCGGATGGTAGTGGATGAAGTGGATGAATCTTTCTTTGACCATCATGTTTTACATGTTCCTTCCTTGCCTGCCTCCTGTCTCTCATGAACAACAGTCATCATCATCGTCATCATCATCAACATTGGATGTCTTTTATTCCAGTGACATTGAACTAATAGTTTTCTTTTCAACAGTTCCAGTCGTACTTCAGGTGCAGCGTCTACTCTCAGTACCAGCGGTGCTATGGGTTTGTCTGAGAAGACTTTCCTCAACACCAAGAAGTTAAAGTTGTCGTCTCTGAAAGAAGTCAAAGAAGACAATATTCCTTCTCTTGATGACTTTGACAGAGAAATCGAAATCTACGAGGTACAACCTTCAATCTACCAGAGTGTAATATACTGAAGAAATAGAAAATGCGCACGCGTGCTCTGTGCAGTTATAGAGCACACAGGGACTGATCAGAAAATGAGATAAGTGTCAGGAGAAGCATGACGCGTAGTTCTGATCAGTCTCCAACTGCACATAGCACAGCGGACAAGTTTTCTATTTCTTTTATAAAATACAATTATGATTTTAAGGCAAGTTTGTTTGAATATCTGCGTGAGAGTGCTCTGTGATCTCATAAAACACGTGGAATACGCATCCTTAGGCCAATCAGAGCGCGCGTTATATCATAGTTATAGGAGTGCTAACATTATTGTTTATCTAGACGGCAAGAGATGAGATCAGTGCACTGCAAGACTGGTGTGATGTTGGCTGGATGCGTGTTAACATGAGACCCATCAAGCAAGTCTTGGGTACCTATGCTAGCAAGTGGATGTTTGTGTATACCAAGTATCTGTCAGACCAAGTAAGCATGCATGGTTATGTGCTACTATATCATTCTCCCCACACGCACCATCATTAGGCAGGCATTTATGGTGAATGTTCTCATACAGTCAAACCTCTATTAAGCGGTCACCCTCGGGAAATAGCCAACTGACCGCTTAATAGAGGTCAAGTTTACAGTAAGTATGGGGACCGATTTCCGGGAATTTGAGTGAAAGTGACCGCTTAATAGAGGTGACCACTTAATAGAGGGCCGCTTAAGAGGTTTGACTGTAGTAAAGTATCGCATCACAAAGTATGTTGGTGTTATGGAAGGTATAATTGGGTGACACTGATGTTATTGAACTTTGCTTCGTTCCCAGGTCTCCACCACGTTAAATGACCTTGATTCATTCTTAAAGCGCATTGAACCTGGTATCGAGGCCATTACTGGTGAAGAACAAGACATCGAATCATTCATGCGCCTAATGAGAGTCTTTAATGAGGTAAAGAACTTGTTGTTGTTGTTGGTGGTGGTGGTGTTGGCGATGGTATTGGTGGTGGTGGTGGGTGTTGTTGGCGGTGGTATTGTTGTTGTTGGTGGTGGTGGTGTTGGCGGTGGTATTGTTGGTGGTGGTGGTAGTGTTGGCAGTGGTATTGTTGTTGGTGGTGGTGGCGGAGGGTGTTGTTAATGGTGGTGGTGGTGGTGGTAGTGCTTTTGTTGTTGGTATATAGTGGTCGTCGTGATGTACCGTAGTTCTTGGTGATAGTGATGGTGGTAATAGTAGTGTTTTCGTGGTATTTATAGTTTTATTGTTTTGTTGTTTCTTCAGGTCAGCACACAACAAGCAGAAATGGACAGTAAGTTTGTGGCCATGAAAAGAACGATATCTCTGCTTGAAAAGTACGGCCAAAAACTACCAGAAATGACCCAGAAGTTTTATGCTGCCGCACCGCAGAGGTTAGTCACATTACACTACAGTAACATCGTCACCTCATCATCAGCATCAGCAGCATCAGCATCATTGTCATCAATGTCATCAGCATTATCCTCAATGTCATCAACAGCAGCATCAGCATTGTCATCGTCAATATCATCAGCATCAGCATCATTGTCATCAGCATCATCCTCAATGTCAGCAGCAGCATTGTCATCGTCATTGTCATCAGCATCAGCAGCAGTAAAAATATCTATAGTGTCAAATTCTAAGCAGAGAATGTCTCTTTCTCCAGGTGGAACAATCTAAAGATGAAGGTAAACAAGGCCAAGCAGCGTCTTGGTCCAAGAATACAAGCTGAAGCAAAAAGTGTAACAAATGTAAGTCATATTTAAGCACAAAATAAACACAAAATAATTTCAGTTAAGATTCATTTATCAATAATCGCTGATTTTGTCTCAGGAGTTGAAAGCGTTTGGTGACCGCTGTGAAGCTCTTTCTCATCAGTTTGCGGCCTCAGAAGCGTTCCGTCGTGAATGCGCAATATATGCAGCTTTTAGTCTTATCGATATCTTTAGCAAGAAACTTCAGGCTATGGAAGGAGAAGCTCAGGTGAGTCATTGTGTCTGTCTGACCATCGGTCCGTCTGCCCCACCGTATGTCCGTCTGTCGGCCCGTCTATATATGTATCTATCGGTCTGTCTTTGTCAGTCATTCTGTCTGTCTATTCTATGTCAGTATTTCTGTCTGTCTGTCTACCGTTAACCTCCGAAAATAAGCCCCTCCGAAAATAAGCCCCTTATCACGTGATTCTATTGTTCTAAGACCAAAAAGGCACATTGGGCAAATAGAAGCCCAGGGCTTATTTTCGGAGGTTTACAGTATATATCTGTATGTCTGTTGGTGATTCATACGTTATTTCAACAATTAATTAAGTGATTCATACGTTATTTCAATAATTAATTAAGTAGTGTAACTTCTTTTACCTCTAGGATCTCATTGAACTTCAAGAACTGTTCGAGAAAGTTGTTGTAAACTTCTCCGTTCTTCCACGGTAAATATTTTAGCAGTAACAGAACAGAGAGAGAGAAAAGAAAACAAAGTAACAGAACAGAGTATTTATAGACAAAAATCTGTCTTCGAATTTTTAGAACAACATAATGCAATGGTTTATTAAGTTGTCATTGTTTTCAATTAGTTTGCGTTCAGACTTGGAATGTCTATGTCAAGTGTGGAATACAAATCGCGCTGTACAAGAACAGCACACTGAATGGAAACGAGGCCGATGGCAGCGGATAAACACCAGGCTCATGCGCAAAGCTACCGACGCACAGCTAGAAGTTGTCCGCGCTTTGCCAAGTGAGGCCCAGCAATGGGATGTATATCAGGGTATGGAGGACTCCATATGGGACATACAGGTACGTATTGCTGGTTGCCAAGTGAGGCCCAGCAATGGGATGTATATCAGGGTATGGAGGACTCCATATGGGACATACAGGTACGTATTGCTGGTTGCCAAGTGAGGCCCAGGAATGGGATGTATATCAGGGTATGGAGGACTCCATATGGGACATACAGGTACGTATTGCTGGTTGCCAAGTGAGGCCCAGGAATGGGATGTATATCAAGGTATGGAGGACTCCATATGGGACATACAGGTACGTATTGCTGGTTGCCAAGTGAGGCCCAGGAATGGGATGTATATCAGGGTATGGAGGACTCCATATGGGACATACAGGTACGTATTGCTGGTTGCCAAGTGAGGAGCCCAGGAATGGGATGTATATCAGGGTATGGAGGACTCCATATGGGACATACAGGTACATATTGCTGGTTATCAAGTGAGGCCCAGGAATGGGATGCATATCAGGGTATGGAGGACTCCATATGGGACATACAGGTACGTATTGCTGGTTGCCAAGTGAGGCCCAGGAATGGGATGTGTATCAGGGTATGGAGGACTCCATATGGGACATACAGGTACGTATTGCTGGTTGCCAAGTGAGGCCCAGGAATGGGATGTATATCAGGGTATGGAGGACTCCATATGGGACATACAGGTACGTATTGCTGGTTGCCAAGTGAGGCCCAGGAATGGGATGTATATCAGGGTATGGAGGACTCCATATGGGACATACAGGTACGTATTGCTGGTTGCCAAGTGAGGCCCAGGAATGGGATGTATATCAGGGTATGGAGGACTCCATATGGGACATACAGGTACGTATTGCTGGTTGCCAAGTGAGGCCCAGGAATGGGATGTATATCAGGGTATGGAGGTCTCCATATGGGACATACAGGTACGTATTGCTGGTTGCCAAGTGAGGCCCAGGAATGGGATGTATATCAGGGTATGGAGGACTCCATATGGGACATACAGGTACGTATTGCTGGTTGCCAAGTGAGGCCCAGGAATGGGATGTGTATCAGGGTATGGAGGACTCCATATGGGACATACAGGTACGTATTGCTGGTTGCCAAGTGAGGCCCAGGAATGGGATGTGTATCAGGGTATGGAGGACTCCATATGGGACATACAGGTACGTATTGCTGGTTGCCAAGTGAGGCCCAGGAATGGGATGTGTATCAGGGTATGGAGGACTCCATATGGGACATACAGGTACGTATTGCTGGTTGCCAAGTGAGGCCCAGGAATGGGATGTGTATCAGGGTATGGAGGACTCCATATGGGACATACAGGTACGTATTGCTGGTTGCCAAGTGAGGCCCAGGAATGGGATGTATATCAGGGTATGGAGGACTTCATATGGGACATACAGGTACGTATTGCTGGTTGCCAAGTGAGGCCCAGACTCCTCCTCTCCAGACCCCTCCTCTCCAGACCCCTCCTCTCCAGACCCCTCCTCTCCAGACCCCTCCTCTCCAGACCCCTCCTCTCCAGACCCCTCCTCTCCAGACCCCTCCTCTCCAGACCCGCAAGAGAGCCTACACAGGCTAAGAGTTCACTAATAATGGAACCCCACATTTTTCTGTTGTATTTTCTAGGCGTGCTTACCAATAATCGACGACCTTAGTAAGTCTGCAATGAGACCTCGTCATTGGAAGCAGTTGTTACGTCTTGCTGGTGGTGTAATACAGATTAGTAATGAAGGTCTAACGCGCATGACACTGGGGCAGCTCTTGGACCTTGGATTACACAGTAAGTCCCTCCCCCTCCCCCTGGATTACGTCAGTAGTAAGTCCCTCCCCTCCCCTCTCCCCTAGATTACATAGTAAGTCCCTCCCTAAAAGCCCCCTCCCCACTCCCCCTCGACAAGAGATTAATCTAAATTTGAAATACGAAATTGACGAAGAAAGGTCCGAGAGAAAGACTGTTGGAGTGAGAGATAACTGGGAACAGAAACTGAAACGGATGAAAGTTTGAGTAAAAAAGGGAAAGTGGGACGAGGTGCTGGGCGTGGTCATCAGAGAGGGTGGGTCAAATCAAAGCAGACATGTTTATCAGACTCCTGGAAATATAATTAGAGGTTTACCCGACAGTTAATTAATTAATAATTATTTATTTAGCGTTCATATCCTATATAAGCCCAAATACTCTTTACAATGGATAGTTTGAATACTAAAACTAGCCTGCGTAGTCCAGCGCGAAAAGGGTGGGTGTGGGGGGAGGATTTACTCCCTTCCGAATCCCATTTGATCCGCTACGCAGGCTATACTAAAACGCGTAAAATAATTATGAGAATATTTATAAATCCGACATTTATTATTTACTATAGACCATGCTGACGAAGTCAGAGGCATCATCCAGAGAGCCACCAAAGACGTGGCGATAGAGAGTTCATTAAAGACTTACGAAGAAGTCTGGCTCAGCAAAATCTTTGAACTAAGGGCGCATACCGGGTACAAGAGACCTAGTTCATCAACTGTAGTCATAGCACAAGACGTATGTATTCTATGTAATGATCATATAAGACTATCCTAATAAGGGCGCATACTGGGTACAAGAGACCTAGTTCATCAACTGTAGTCATAGCACAAGACGTATGTATTCTATGTAATGATCATATAAGACTATCCTAATAAGGGCGCATACCCGGGTACAAGAGACCTAGTTCATCAACTGTAGTCATAGCACAAGACGTATGTATTCTATGTAATGATCATATAAGACTATCCTAATAAGGGCGCATACCGGGTACAAGAGACCTAGTTCATCAACTGTAGTCATAGCACAAGACGTATGTATTCTATGTAATGATCATATAAGACTATCCTAATAAGGGCGCATACTGGGTACAAGAGACCTAGTTCATCAACTGTAGTCATAGCACAAGACGTATGTATTCTATGTAATGATCATATAAGACTATCCTAATATATGGGTATGCCTTATAGTACCTTATTTAAGACTATCCTTACAGTACCTTATTACATGATCGTGTAAGACTATCATATACATCTGAGTATGCCTTAGAGTTCCTCATTACATGAAATTTTCGTGACACACTTTAATTTTGCGAATTTTGCGAATTTTTAAAATCGTGAAAATTTGATGGCGCAAAAAGAAAAGTGTCGCGAAGATTTGTGATTGCCAAAGTGACCACCCACATCATCTATAGATGCAGGACAGTCAATTTCTATTACCTTTCAATCTAAAGGCAGTTAAACTTCGTTGCAATTTACGGTCGTTTTCACCACCCTAAGACTGCGAAAGCGGTCTCGTTTGATCTTGTGCACCCTTTTACACTAGAATATTTCCAAGATCATATGGGTGTGGCATGCACCCTCGGTGGGTGTGGCATGCACCCTCGTTTTCACCTCAATGGTCATATTTTCTTAAAACAAGGATGATTCATCTACCCATTGTTCTAGGTGTTTTAATTCCAGCTTTCGAGTCAATGACGCATCTTCTATTTTCCGTAGAATACTGGCAGTGAATTTGGTAAGGATTCAGAGTATGAGTTGCACGGTCCTAGAGGTATCTCAAGTAGAGTCTCTGTGACTAGTCATGGTAGTGGTGGATTCAGTATCAAGGACAGCAAGACAAGAAAGACATCTGCTGCCTCTGCTACCTTCTCGCAGTCTCTCATCAGTCTTACTCAGGTATGGATGCAAGGGTTTCTATTGTCATTAGAGTCGTTTTCATATGAGTGGAAAGTAGTTATGGTACGGTTCGTGCGGTGACCGTGCCGTGTCCAAGCATTCTGATTGGTTGAGCAATAATTTTGTGCGCTGTGATTGGTTGAATAGATGTGTTCAATTCCGTACCGTGACTGTAACTCCGTGCTGTAAGTTTCCTACTAATAATAATTAATAATAATACGAAAATGACTCTATATAGTAGTGTATTACAGTAACTGATCAATGTAAAATAGAGAGTGGCTATACTTAAATTCAATGGTAAAAAGATATCAATTCTGTATTGCTTGGTATTAATCAGCTGTTAAAAGTCCTTGAATCTCATTCTGTTACCCTCGATTGTGGGGCAAACACTGCCCCCTTGTGCTATCAAGCAGAGAGTACTCTATTGAAAAGGTGACAATTCCTCACGATACCGGAAATGACGTCTATTGATATAAAGCTATTCCTACTTTAACGTCGAGTTTGTCTGTTTTTAGGATAATGGTCCAATCTGCCTTCTAAACAAATGTGATCCAATATTCGAGGAACTTGAAGACCATCAGGTTTGTTAAACCAGTTTGACCGGTTTGGTTTGTTGTAAGAGCGACAACTTCAGTGCGTACCACATCTAAGGGCTTTTTCCGTCTGACCAGACATACCGGTCTGTCTGTCCGCTGGTTTTAATAACGCACCAGTTTGGTCAGGATGGGTCTGAATATCTAGATCTGGTATCAAGGTGGTCCTTTTTGCGCATCCTCTCCTTGTTCAAGATGGTGGCTGCTTGAGTTGACTGTATCAAAATTACAGTGGAACCCCGTTAATACTAGCCTCCCTCGCATCCGTTTTTAGTTCCGTCACGCAACGTTCCTGCCCACGTTGCATTGCGTGACGGAACTAAAAACGGATGCGAGGGAGGCTACGTTAATACGGACAGTAAAGGGACATACAAAGGTGTCCGTATTATCCGGGTGTCCGTAGAGCGGGGTTCCACTGTATGTCCCTTGTTTTATGGTGGATACGTTTCTTCATCTAATACTTTCTTGATCTATTTTGTATTCAACTACAGGTTTCACTACAGCACATGTTTAATGGGAGTTCTATATGTCCCTTGTTTTATGGTGGATACGTTTCTTCATCTAATACTTTCTTGATCTATTTTGTATTCAACTACAGGTTTCACTACAGCACATGTTTAATGGGAGTTCTGCGGGATCCTTTGCAGATGACATCATGAAGTGGCAAAAGAGACTTCAGACTATCGAAGCAGTGTTAACGGTGTGGCTTGAAGTACAGGACAAATGGGTGGAGCGCGAGGATGTAAGTACATCTTATACACCTTTCCAAATATCGTTGTCCGGGCCGAAAGCAACAAGCAACAAGCTGACGACCGCAAAGGACTTTGGGAATCTCCTAATTAATTAATTTATCCGGGGTACTTGAGAAGTTATCCCTACGATCGTTGAATAGCAATCATTTGCAACTATTCGGCCATTTGAAAATGCATGTTGTCAAAATGTCTACGGATTAAAGTGACAAGGAGAAAGTCCCAAAGTCCTTTGGGTCGAGCTTGTTGCTTGTTGCTTTCGGCCCAACGATTTTTTAGGTGTATATGCACAATAGGACTACACCAGAGTAGTAGTATTGTCACAAATTTGTCCATTCATGACCCTATTAGTTCTCATCACTTTGCTGTTCCCTGTAACTCTGATAATCAACATCCAAGCTTAACAATGGTTCATGCCTTTATTTCGGAAACCTACGACGCACTTGATTCCATCGTACTCAACGATACTACCTTGATTTCTCGCTCACATTTGTTATCTTTTCACAACAGGTTTTCACGAGTTTAGAATTACGTATCGCAATGCCACACGAAACTAACCTGTTCTCAGCGGTAAATCGAGACTTCAGGATCCTAATGAGAGCGACTGAGAAAAACCCTAATGTACTGCAAGCATGTTCAAGAACAAGTAAGATCAACGATATAATCGAGACTAATCCTCTCGTTGGGTTTCCTGTGTTACAGAAGAGAGAAGAGAGTGGGAAAGGGGAAGAAATCTTCACTTTTCTCGCTTGCTCGTTCCTAGTTTCCCCTCGGTCTCCTTTACCACAGGAATCCCGCTATGAGTAAATGCGTAGGATGCTAATATGACTGACATCAAAACTATCGTTTATCAGATATACAGACGAAGCTTGAGAAGCTGAACATGAATTTACAACAATGTTGGAAGTCTCTGCTGACCCACCTGGAGCGCAGGCGCCAGAAATTCCCTCGGTTTTACTTGCTGTCACACGAAGATGTTCTACACGTTGTATGTAACGGTAAGTAACCTGTCTAGCTCCGGTTGCACGAAAGGTAAGCGCTATCCACCGGATAAGTCCTATCCAACGGATAAAATTTATTAGATAACTGCATCAAGCATCCGTTGGATAGGACTTATCCGGTGGATAGCGCTATTCACCTTTCGTGCAACCGGGGCTGTTTATTAGAGCATACAGGTAACCCAAGCTAGCGACGCAAGCATAAACGCAAGCACTTGACAAGTGTATTATCTTATGTCATGTGAAAACGGGCCAGACGCAAGTATAACCGCAAGCACTAGAAATTGAAATATTTAGCTGGTACTTTTCTGTTAAATATATGTAGTGTATTGGTGTGTAGGACTTAACACAGGTTTATTGTCATCAGGTTACGATCCAGGACTTGTTAACCCATACCTTAATAAGGTGTTGGAGAATCTTGGAAGTCTTAGTTATGATGAGTGTGAGATCGAAGGACAGAGATACTTTCAGATCAATGGCGTCGTTAGTAACCACGGAGAGAAACTACCACTCAAAATGGTGAGACAGCTTTTTCCATGAAATCCACGGTGTTCATGTCCTCTGAATCCCATGGGAGTACATAGTGGGAGCAGGGGGTAGGGGACAAAATGGATGGAAGAAGAAATGGGCTGTTTTTTTCTTCATCCTCTTTTCTCCCCTCTCCCAGCCCCACTGAGAAGCACCTGGGTCTTTAAAGAAAGAGAAGCTGGAGAGAGGAATGTCTTCATATCTGAGTAAATCAGCCATGTGCATTCTTTTTTTATAGCTTTTTATTTCACTTGTAAGAATTACAATACATTTTTACATTATTTTACATTGATAAATGTGCGCATGTTAAGTATTTTCTCTTTTCTCTTTTCAGGCGGTAGTGTGCGAAGGACCCATCGATGGATGGCTAATTAATGTACTCAATACTCTACGACTGACTCTGTCAGACCAACTCGCCGCTATTGTTGCCTCTAAGTCTTCGGACAATGATTTAACTACCCAAGCAGGTGGAATAGAGTCTCTACTCGCAGCAAACAACTGCTGTCAAGTCATTCTTTTAGCCTTACAAATAGAATGGTGTAAAAACATCGAACGTGCTGTAGCCAAACAAAACGAAGGTGACAAAGAAGCTTTGGCCACAGTCTTCGATAAGTTAACTGCAGTTATAACAAGTTTGGCTTCAACACTTAGAGGAGCCCAGGTCGACGCAGACAATGATGGCACGTGTAGGCCTGGTGATGAGGAAACCTCTGGTAACGCAGGGGACGGGAGGCTGGAAGGTATCAAGAGTCGTTCTACTAGTGCTTCAGTGGATCGTATAGGTAGTGCTGGTTTGGAAAGTGATGGCAGGTCTGACACTTCTGAGATGTCACTCAAGGAAGCCAAGAACGAAGACGAACTGGAAGAACAACCAGAAATCAAAAAGACTGTCAAAATAGTGCTAACCTCAAGCGATTTTCAAAGAATCAGCAACATTATAACAATCCTCTCCCACAAGAGAGACCTACTCCAAGTCTTTATCAGTAAGCTGGAAGATGCAGGTGGCGTCACCAATGTCGAAAACTGGTTTAACTGGTTTGTACATGCACGTCATAACTGGAATGACGAGAAACAGTCCTGTAAGGTGGAGATAGTTAACATGAGCTTTGATTATGGATTTGAGTACCAGGGTACGTCATCTAGACTTGTTGTTGGTCCGTCTACTGATCGATGTCTGATGGGGCTGGCGTATGGTCTTAAATCAAAACTCGTTGGGCTGTGCACTGGCGCAACTGTAAGTACACTTTGATAGCTTGTATTGAATCATTTTTGTATATGGTATGGACTTAGAGTCGTTTTCGTATGAGTGGTAAACCTACGGCATGGAGTTACGGTAACGGTACGGAATCGAAGACATTCTATTCAACCAATCACAGTGTGCAAAATCATTGTTCAACCAATCAGAATGCTTGGACACGGCACGAACCACACCGCACAAACCGTAGCGTATCTATTTCCCACTCATACGAAAACGACTCTACTGTACGGTCACGGTATGGAAAATGCGCAAGTAAAGCACACATTTAAAAATGAGGCCGAGTCAGTGGTTCCAAGCTTTCGGGTCTTTGATACAGGGGAATGAAATAGGGATTCTTTGAAATCTTAGCACTGTTGGAGCAGATTTTGTATTACTATTTTAAAAAAACACGGCACACGTAACGCATGGCACGTCACGTCCATGCGGTAAGTTTCTCACAGTCCTTGGAAATCTGCTCTATGGTACAGTTACAGTACAAGACACAACGTGCTGTAACACCTCCTGACACGAAAATAACTCTAATGCCGTCCACTTCTAACGGACATGATCGTTTTAATTTATCGGTTCTAAAGTGCCACTGGGAAATTGCGCTATATAAATGATGTTGTAATGAGCTGTTAATCAGCAAATGTAAATAGCACAATACCTTTGTATAAATGATTGTACTGTTGATAGTAGTAGTGCTGGTTTGAACAATATGATATTTTTGTATTTCATCTAGGGTTGTGGTAAGACGAACACAGTAAGAGAACTGTCCCGTATTCTTGGTTATCCACTGTACACGTTCAATTCCTCCAAACATCTTACACGCGCGATGTTGGTAGATATATGTAGAGGGCTGGCGAGCTCGGGTAAGATGGAAACCAATTTAAGGTGTACTTACCATGGGGGGAGGGGGGGAGAGGAGATACTTACCATGGGGGGAGGGGTACTTGCCATGGGGGGGGGGGGGGGGGGGGGGGGGGGGGGGGGGGGGGGGGGGGGGGGGGGGGGGGGGGGGGGGCATATCAGTTCCATGATATGTTAGGTACTGACGTATTTCATTGGTTGTTAGGTTCATGGGTGTGTTTCAGTAATATCTCCACCATTGCCCCCGTCATCATGTCCATTCTAAACCAGCTCCTACGTGCTATTCACGACGGTCTCCGTGCTAACAAAGCCACCGTCATCATCCAAGACGAAGAGGTGCCCCTCACGGCGCATGGGGCATGTTTTGGTACCCTAACCAACTCAATCTCCCAGTCATTACCTGACTACAGTCCTAGTATCGGGTTCTTCCCGTCCTTCAAGAGTTCTACCTCACAGATCTCCAGGGACCAACTGGACCTATTCAGACCCGTCGCTCTAATGGGACCAGACTTGGTCATTATGCTACAGGTATGGCTTCTGAGTCAAGGTTTCACACAAGTAAGGACATTGGCCTCCAAGATAGCGTCCCTAAGGGACCTTTGCTTGAAGATGCTGCCCAGCACCTCGAAGGTCCTCTGTGGTGATTTGTCCCGGTGTGTGCATAAGTGTTCCAGTTGGGGACTGCTGAGTCTTGAGAGGATAATTGTCAATGCTGGTTGTCACCTGGAACGATGCCAGGAAGAGTTAGAGGCAAAGAAAACAATTAGTAAACTTCCTGGTAGAGACACGCCCATAGAGAGAGAACCCTCACCCACCGATGTTGTAGCATCAGCCAATGAACCTTCCATGGAAGGTAAGGGCCACATGTTGTGATGCGACATCATTACTGTATTGTATGATATTAAAATAATGTACTTGTTTGATGTACTATTTAAGAAACGAGCAGCAGTGTTTTATCAGATATAAAGACACTGACGATTTCTATTGTATTTTCCTAATTAATTATTCATGATTTTTTTAAAGCACTTATGAAATCCCAAGAGAACTGGAATAGCAGCCAAACTCGCTTATATAACCAGTGAATTGTCCTGATTTCTCAATATCACTGTAACTTCCATTCTCCTGTAGAGAAGACCTTGACTAGTTTTTTTTAAAATTCATCTTTCTGTGTACTTTATCTCATCTAGAATCAGGAGAGGAATCAACCAACACTGACGACCAAGATGCACTCAAAGCTGAAGAGCATGCAGT
>JAUJYZ010000591.1:250000-265000 GCA_033675265.1 Actinostola sp. cb2023 | reverse complement strand
GGGTTTCTACGGTGAGTGGGTTACCTGTGGTCAGGGTTTCTACGGTGGTTGGGTTACCTGTGGTCAGTGTTTCTACGGTGGTTGGGTTACCTGTGGTCAGGGTTTCTACGGTGTGTGGGTTACCTGTGGTCAGGGTTTCTACGGTGGTTGGGTTACCTGTGGTCAGGGTTTCTACGGCGAGTGGGTTACCTGTGGTCAGGGTTTCTACGGCGAGTGGGATACCTGTGGTCAGTGTTTCTACGGCGTGTGGGTTACCTGTGGTCAGGTTTTCTACGGTGGTGGGTTACCTGTGGTCAGGGTTTCTACGGTGAGTGGGATACCTGTGGTCAGGGTTTCTACGGCGTGTGGGTTACCTGTGGTCAGGGTTTCTACGGTGAGTGGGTTACCTGTGGTCAGGGTTTCTACAGTGAGTGGGTTACCTGTGGTCAGGGTTTCTACGGTGAGTGGGTTACCTGTGGTCAGGGTTTTTATGGTGAGTGGGTTACCTGTAGTCAGGGTTTCTACGGTGAGTGGGTTACCTGTGGTCAGGGTTTCTATGGTGAGTGGGTTACCTGTGGTCAGGGTTTCTACGGCGTGTGGGATACCTGTGGTCAGGGTTTCTACGGTGAGTGGATTACCTGTGGTCGGGGTGTTTGACCGAGATGGATTAAGTCGAGTTGGACGTCCTTATCTTCCTCTTGACATTTCATTCATTCTTTATCCGCAGCTTGAATCACTTGACAATCTAAGTCCAGCGGTCCTATCCTCACTGGGCATGCTCGTCTTGAGTCCATCAGACGTCAACTGGCCTCTTCTAGTAGAGCGATGGTTGTCTAAAAGACCTGAACGTGAGGTCAGCGTGTTGCGAGAACTATGCAATCGTTATATCGGACCCACCCTGGAATACCTTGCCTCAACCACCACGGTGCCACCCCAGAAGGGTGCGCCCCAAGGACAGAATAAGCCCAGCCAGTTACGACGTGTAGTGTCTATCAACGAGATGGGAATGGTCAACACATTGTTAAATCTTATAGAGGTAAGACTGAGACTCCTTTTAACTCACTCGTGGATTGACAATCCACGATTTATTGGGTTGGGGCTTTTGAACTGGAAGTGCCACTCGGTCATTCACTCGACTGTAAACTTTCGCGCCGCAAATCCACGAGTTCGCCAATGCGTGCCTTCGATTTCTCTATTCTCAAGAAATTGAGCGGGAAGCACGATAATGAATAACCAACGTTCTGATGTTTTTAAATATTTTTATCCATTTACACCATTTTTTTACAATTCTATTCTCCCTGTGGGAGCTTCCGTGCCTGCGTTTACGTTTCTGTTGGAGGTCGAGTTAGTAGGGTTCAATTATATTGTGTCCATATCCCTGATGTTTTTCTCACGCTCTCCAGGCAATCATTGACAACTACCCGCACCTCATGAATCACCAGCAAGTTTCAAGTCCAGCGGTTACTATCTCACTGTTCGTCTGTGGAGCCAGTGTCAGGGTTCGTTATAGAGCGATGGTTGTCTAAAAGGGTCAGCGTGTTGCACACTATGCAGGACCCACCTTCTGTTACGCTACCATTGGGCGTTTGGGGGTACGCTAGAAGCACAACACAGAAAGTACTTCAGTCATTGGTGGAGACAACAATGGACTGACTTTGTCAACCTATCAGGAGAGGATGAGGTGTGTGTCACTAATCTGTAGACCCATGGGAACACCCAATGAATAATGCGCCTAATTCGACACACTGATTACTCGGGCCCAGGCCGCAGGCCGCCCCTTTTAGAAAATGCGGATTTCGGTAGTAGTAGTAGTAGTAGTAGTAGTAGTTTTGGGGCTTTTGAAAATGACGAGTATGCGACTCGTATTTAATTCGTATCCGGAGTTTCAAGATTACTCCGCAGATTTGAAAAGATAAAGGAGACACAGGACTCAAGTAGATTATGAATCTTAGTTTTGAAAGCAGCTGTAGATCTTCAAGCTATTAAAAGGTCAGGATTCTAGTTCATCGTTCAATGACTAGAAGTGGTAAAAGGACTCGGAAGCTCGCTTAAAATATATATTTTTTTAAACAAACGCGAGGCCGTTATCGGAACCATCTGACCTATGCAACCTCAAGATTATCATGTTCGTACTCACCGGACTAATAGTCTCCCTCGTCACTCAACTGTCACTGATTGTCATGACGTCAGAGAAATTATATTGTATTGAATGTCCTTGTTTTATTCGACGTTCGAACCGTAACTCGACCCGAACTCGATTCCAAACTCGACGTTTCGGGATCTGAAGCTAGAGAGGGGACCTTTACACAAATCATCAAAATCAAATCAATTGAACTCAAAGTCAAAAGGGCGTCAAATGAACTCAAAGGCTAATCAAATGAACTCGACACATACATGTACTTATACATAGTCTCCCTGGTCACGCAACTGTCAGTCATTGTCAGGTCTCTCCTCGCGCAGCTGACATTGTCCTTGTTCTTCAACCAACTGGCATTCATTTTCAAGTACTTCCTCGAACAACTGACATTTTCCTTTTCACAATGCCCGAGTGAACGCTCATTGAGCGTCTTGTTCCGGGGTACAAATGAGAAGAGAATAATTTCAATTTCAATGTCACTAATCTGTAGACCCATGGGAACACCCAATGAATAATGCGCCTAAATCGACGCATTGATCCCAGGGTACAAATGTGAAGAGAATAGTTTCAATTGTATTTGTTGTGTTAGGTTTGGAATTTCTACGTCAATCCTGAGACTCACGAGTTCCTCAATTGGCGAGACGCAGTCCCACCTTACGCACAGACGGCAGCAGAGGGGATTCCTAACGAAGCTTATGTACACACCGTCAATAACGAGGTTAGTGGTGCGACAACATCTAGACTACGTTACGTGACAATTTGTGCTTTAGAGAAACATTCTGTTGTGTGACAATTTAATACGTGTCGAGACTTTGCGTGACAAATAGTTACGTTGTGTGACGTTTCCATTTAATTCATTTTAGCGCATTTCCCATCTCGTTGGTCTATTGGCCGATGCTGGTAAACCGGTTTTACTGGTTGGCGAGGAAGGCAGTGGTAAGACATCGATATTACGTCACAGGCTAAAACAGCATGGAGGTGACATTGGTGAAGTGTTGAGTCTTACAGTGTACTGTAACAAGTTTACGACAGGGCGTAGCCTTTGGCACGAGGTCTCGAACTGTTTGGAATGGAAACACGCGCATTCTTTTGTACCCAAGGGAAACAAGAAATTGACATGTCTAGTGGATGATTTGAATCTGAGTAAGGTAGGTATGCTACTACTATACTATACTATATATCACCCTACGGGCTCGGAAAAGTACTACGCAACTCGTAAAATATCCGCGCGTATTATCTGTCAAACCATTAAATAACCCGTCTATAAATTCTCGTAGGCCAATGCTGCGAGCATTCAGTCAGCGTGTGAGTTGGTTCGTCAGCATATCGACCATGGAGGTGTATTTGACCCTGAGACACACCAATGGAAGGAGGTCCATCACGTGTCGTACCTGTCGTCCTACAGCCCCAATACACCTCCTACCACACCCAAGCTAAGCAACAGACTACTGAGACACTTTTCTATCTTCAGCGTGTCCTTTCCTAGGTAGGAAACACAATTATATTCTGGTTGGTCGTAGAGACATTCGTATTATAAGAGACTTAGAATATACTATATTCTAAGTCTCTTATAATGTTTAATGCTAAAATTTAACGCTAATAAAATCTTAAAATTCATTAAAAGAAAAAAAAAAGTTTTAACTATAATTTTTTTCTTAATGGATTTTAAGATTTTATTAGCGTTAAATTTTAAGACATTCCAGTGATTATATATTGTATCTCTTCTTCCACAGTATAAATGAGCTTCATTACATCTACACCCAACAACTAGAGAAACATTTTCTACTCAACATCACCCAGTCCCAGTCCAGCGCCACCGACACATCGTCGCAGGTGTCTGGAGATAGTCACGTGAAACACACTGGGATTGGTTTCCACGACCGCTCAATGAAAGAACTCTTGAGTAATCTGACTTTTGTTACTCTGGAACTGCAGGATAATCTACGAACTATGTACTTGCCAACAGCACAGAGGTGTCACTATATGTTTACCATGACGGATATGACCATGGTATTTAGGTAACTATACTTCCGGTATTATTTACTTCCGGCATTATTCACTTCCGGTATCATTTACTTCCGGTGACATTTACTTCCGGTATCATTTACTTCCGGTCATTTGTTCAAATGACCTATTTTATTTTCGATTCTATTCTCAATCTACGCGGTGCGCGGTACGCGGACAATATTTTATATCTAATTTGTTGTTCTATTTCATTTCTATTTCATTTTTATTCCAGGAATTTATGTCTGACCCTACGTCCAGGTTGCTCCCATCAGGATCTTCTGTTGCTATGGAAACATGAGTGTGACTGGGTGTACAGCCGTCGTTTGACTGATGCAGTGGATAAAGAACGATACCAACAAGCGTTCATGGTGGCTGCTAAAAAGATATTCACCAACGACGAACAGGTATGGCGTTAACTTGCGTTACATACAGTGATTTTACAAAAAAAGTTTGGAAAAGCAAGACATATAACTGCAATGACATGGAGTCTGCCCCCTTACCCCCCCCCCCCCCCCCCCCCCCCCCCCTTACCCCTGTGCTGTGTACGGCTATAAAGGCATCTACTCTGCAACCCCTCGGGTTTGATACAAAGAACACTGCATAATAAATTTCTCTCTCTCTAGCTTACAGTGGTGAATAACCCCACACCGTTCTTTACCAACTTGATCGACCTTGAGGACAATTCTGGTGAAGTCATCGGTGGAGGATCGAGTGACGCTAACGAGGACGATGTTCACCTGGCATATAGACACGTGACTGATATAAACAAGGTAATTGCTTGATATCAATAGACGTCATTTCCGGTCTCGTGAGGAATTTCTCTGCTTGAGAGCACATGGGGGACAGTGTTTGCCCCTCAGCCGAGGGAAAAATAATGAGATTGAAGGACTTCAATATAAGTACTCTAGATCACGTGTCTAATGATGGTTGATGATGATGATGATGATGATGAAGACTTTATTTCAAGAGGGTAACACATAAAAGTGAAATACACTTATAAACTTGTTGTCTTTATCGTTAGGTTCGTGCCGTTCTTGAGCATGGTATTGATGAATACAACAAAGACTTCCCGAGACTCAAGATAACACTGCACGATGTAAGTAACGTATTCCTTTGGTTACGTCATATCCGGTCAAACTTTGACTTTGGCCACTATTTATTAGTAACAACTCTAATAAACTATTATTGATCGTTATTCTCAGGACGTTATGGAGACAATATGTCGACTAGTGCGTATCATCCAGTGCCCCCACGAGTGTGGCCACGCCTTGATAGTATCCGAGGGATCCCCGGGACTAGCTACCAAGCTCGCTCAACTAGCGGCACATCTGTGCGATTATTCAGTAACTCGCATCAATCCTTCCTCGATATCCAATACTTACAAGTATACACTGGATAACTTTAAGGCTGACTTGGTCCAAGCATTTACAAGAGCTGGAGTCAAGGTTAGTTTAGAGTCGTTTCGTTTTCTTATGAATGGAACGTCGTACCATGATTTCGGTCGTTTTCGTATGAGTGGGAAACCTACGGTACGGAGTTACGGTCACGGTACGGAATCGAAGACTATTCAACCAATCACAGCGCGTAAAATCATTGCTCAACCAATCGAATGCGGTACACGAACCGTACCATAACTACTTCCCACTCATACGAAAACGACTCGTACAAGTTTACGACTGGGCGTAGCCTTTGGCACGAAGTCTCGAATTGTTTGGAATGGAAACACGCGCATTCTTATGTACCGCACCGTTACCGTACCGTAACTCCGTTCCGTAGGATACGAAAACGAATCAATACAGACATCAAGTTATTTTGATGACTGAGTGGCACACAGTTTGTTTGGTTGTTTGTTGTTTTGTCGTGGGGGAGGGGGTTGTTGGGTTGTTGTTTTGTCGTGGGGGAGGGGGTTGTTGTTTTTTTTTGGGGGGGAGGGAGAGGGGGGGGGTTTTTTTTTGGGGGGGGGGGAGAGAGGGGGTTTAATGTAGTACATAGTTTACTGAACTTCCTGCACTTCTTTAGGGTGAACATCTGTTGCTGTTGCTTCCTGAATCCGACATTTTCAAAGAAGATTTCCTGGTCTACGTAAGCGAGTTCCTGGTCTCGTGTTCCATCTCGCATCTCTTTACGGAAGAAGAACAGACGTCAGTAATCAACGCAGTTCGTTCTGAAGTCACGCAGGCTGGACTCACCTACACCAAGGATGTGGCCTGGGACTTCTTCCTAAAGTAGGATTTATAGTCTTTATACTTGTGTTATACATGCAGATATGTGAAATATCGACTTTTGCACGACCGACGCCCTTACAGCTGTTGGACTGGCACTGTGAGGCCCGTTATGAGTCAGTGTCGAGTGTATTACGTGACACTGGTGTAAGCTTTTGTGATGTCTTTCTGTAGGACTGTCCGAGAGAACCTTCGTGTCGTCATGACATGTACTTCGCTTGGAGAAGAATTCCAGAAGCGTTGTCGCGCTCTCCCTGCTCTCACTAATACCGTGTCTATTGTATTGATGCCTCATTGGTCCAAAGAAGGACTTGTTAGTCACGCTAATTATCACTTGAAAGGTAAGTCACGCAATCACGCTAGTTATCACTTGAAAGGTAAGTCACGCAATCACGCTAGTTTTAATATCACTTGAAAGGTAAGTCACGCAATCACGCTAACGGTCACTTCAGTCACGCTGTCACGCTAGTTATCACTTGAAGGGTAAGTCGCACAATCACGCTAATTATCACTTGAAAGATAAGTTACGTAGTCACGCTAATTATCATTTGAAAGTTAAGTCGCACAGTCACGCTAGCCTATCACGTAGTTTGCACCGTGAGTCACGCTGGACGATAACGCTTTTGTCAGTCACGCTGGGACCGGATATAATGTCTATATTTCTCAGTTGTTCTCTGACGCTGTTTCGTTTCAGATCTTAACATCTTTCATTCCGTGGAGAAGGAGAACCTTGCTCATTTGATGGCTTCGATGCATCTAGCATTACGTCATCAAGAATTCTATGACGTAGAGGCTGGCAGATATGGTCACCTGACTAATACTACCTTTGAGATTTTTGTTGAAAAGTAAGCGTTATTTGATTAGTGACGATGATGACGACGATAATGATAAAGATGATGGGTAATCAGATGGTAATAATGATAATTAGAGCCGAGATTTAGCATCGACTACGCGACGTGAGAACGCGACGTTAGATGACGAATATATCACATTTGGTCATTGCGTGACTACCGTGACAACGTCGCGACGTCAAATTCACGACACCATTTCACTTGTTTTCACGTCCTCTTCATGACGTTGAGGACGCCAACGGTCGTTTTCACAGTTATTCGTCAGCGCGCGCGCCGTCCTCTTTCACTCCACGTCGTGTTTGCTAAATCTCTCTAATTATGGTGATGATGATGGTATTGAAGGTACTAGTGGTGGATGATGATGATGACGATGATGAATGTTGGTGATAATAATGGCAGAAGGAATGTAGATATTCTACTCTAGGAATTTATGTAAGACAGTAAGGTTTGTTAATCCATCTTTGTATCACTACATGAACATGTAATGAATATGCAATTCACAAAGACTGATAAACAAATGTATTGTTGTACCCCTGGGCTGTATTGTTGTAGGCTGTATTGTTGTACCCCTGGGCTGTATTGTTGTACCCCTGGACAGCGTCCTTTTATACCATAACTATGTGTTTAAGGAAATGTATTGTTGTACCCCTGGGCTGTATTGTTGTACCCCTGGACAGCGTCCTTTTATACCATAACTATGTGTTTAAGGAAATGTATTGTTGTACCCCTGGGCTGTATTGTTGTACCCCTGGACAGCTTCATTTTATACCATAACTATGTGTTTAAGGAAATGTTATTTGTGTTCCTCCTGTAGATTCATTAATCTAGTCACCAAGCGACAGCGTAGACTTGTCAGCGAACACGAACAGGTCGAGGCTGCTTTGATGACAATTGAGCGAGGTGTGAACCTTGCAGAGGAACTCAAGAAACAATTAGAACACGAGAAAATGGTTTTAGACCAGAAGAAAAAGGTTCGTCTATACTTCGATTTGTTAACTATTCATCACTGCCTTATCCAGTGGATAATATTTTTACTATGTACAAACTGTCTACAATTCACCAACATCGTAAATCTCGGCATTTGTGTTTTCATAAATCACAGCGTTGTGTTTTAGAGATGAAAAGTTTCAGGTTTCTAGCTGATTTAGTAATCGTTGACCGATCTACTAGTAACAGCTTGTTACTTTGGGCGAGTAAATGGACGGACTCGAATCCTGTGGGAAAAAACCTGCACGGTCACGGCAAGTCATGCGTATGTTTTTCACAGTCATTACAAAATCTATTTTAGAAGTTGCGATGTTTTATCCTCAGCCTACGACTATACCGGGAATTGCATGAGTTTCCGAGCATTACTACGAGTTCTTTGGTTGTTATTGTTGAAATGATTGAAAGTCTACATGTAACTGTAAGATCGTAGATCGACTAAAAACGCAAAGATAATTTATTCGCAATTCACGCAACTCGCACACGAACAATGAAAGCGCAAAAAGACTTCTAAAAGAAAGCGCAATTTGCGGTGTTCAGTTTTTAATGAGTTTGGACGCCATTTTGTTTTGCGGTTTCTTTTTGCGCCGCAAACCGGCCGCAAACCGCAAACCGCAAAATAAACGCAATTGCGGTTCTTGGCTGTTGCAATACTTTTAGGCGGTACTGTATGCAGTACACCACGTTTGTGTATACTTCGATCATACCAGCAGTCTTGTTAACTATTCATCACTGCCTTATCCAGTGGATAATATTTTTACTATATATCCAGTACATCGCACTTTCCAATTTGGAGCCAATATTTCATTACAATTTAAAGTGCCTATGAAGCGAAAATGTCGATCCTTGTTTTATTGTACATTATTGTTGTTTGGTCTTTCTCTGAGCATTTGCTGTATTTAAACATCGACTTTGAGAGTGCGAACATTTTCTTTTCGCGGTTCGAAAATTATCATTTTCAACCAAAATGTGCGACAAGAGACTGGGCCCTTGACAATGGCTCGGTGACGTCATAAGTTGTGTATGCCTTTGTTTGCACAACTTATGACGTCACATTTCTATAGTTTGACCGAGCGGGAATTGTCGCACTTTGAAACCCAAAATGCCCAACTTCGTGCGCGAAATAAAAAATGTTCCCGTAGCTCAATTCACTTTTTATTAACGCCATGTAAACAAGCAAATAGTAAACTTTCGTAGTAGCAAATAAATACGGGGTCTGTTTTTTCGTTTCATAGGCACTTTAAGGCCCAGACACACGATGCAACTTTTCTTGTAACGTTGCGCGCAACAAGGTTTTTTGGGGTGTCACATGATTGAACGTTGCGCGCAACAGTTGCAGAGGTAGAACTCGATCCTACTTCTGAAACTGTTGTGCGCAACGTTGCAAGAAAACTTTCACCGTGTGTCCGGGCCTTTACTTTGTTTTTAAATGATTTCAGGGTAACGAACAGCTGTTGATGCAGATAGGACAGGTAGGTGTGTCGAATCATAGTTAATCATAATCCCCTCTATTAACTATACTATACTAAAAAAATAAAAATAAACTATACTATCGTGTTCTCTTCCTGTCAACAGGATCGTGCTATTGCAGAGGAGCAAGTCAGACTAGTTAGACGACAACAAGAACGAATACACAAGCTTAAAAAGGTGATTATTAAAGAATAACTAATTGGGCTTCCTGTGGTGAGATAAGTATTAACGTTTGTTGTTTCCAATGTACAGGCATTACCAGAGTATGAAATGGCTCATGAACGTGCTATATTCAAAGCAGCAGCTGTAGTATCTGATACTAAACGTGTACTCAAGACTCTAGACCACCAGGGATTGGCTGAGCTAAGGGCCATGCAGAAGCCTGACTCTGAGATAGAAGACTTGTTAGCTGCTATCATCATTATTGGTAAAGATCTGTGACTTGTTTTAATATCCATGTTAAAGAAATGACGTGGCGTGACATGATTCATTCGACTTGGCGTGACGTGACTGAACTTTACTTGATTTGATGTGACTTGACTTAACTTTAATGCCCATGACAGAACTTGACTTGACTTTAATATCCATGTCAAAGAAGTGACTTGACGTGACATGATTGACTTGACGTGACTTGACTTTAATATCCATGTCAAAGAAATGACTTGACGTGACATGATTGACTTGACGTGACTTGACTTTAATATCCATGTCAAAGAAATGACTTGACGTGACATGATTGACTTGACGTGACTTGACTTTAATATCCATGTCAAAGAAGTGACGTGACGTGACATGATTGACTTGACGTGACTTGACTTTAATATCCATGTTAAAGAAGTGACGTGACGTGACATGATTCATTCGACTTGGCGTGACTTGACAGAACTTGACTTGACTTTAATATCCATGTCAAAGAAGTGACTTGACGTGCCATGATTGACTTGACGTGACTTGACGTGACTTGACGTGACTTGACTTTAATATCCATGTCAAAGAAGTGACTTGACGTGCCATGATTAACTTGACGTGACTTGACTTTAATATCCATGTCAAAGAAGTGACTTGACGTGCCATGATTGACTTGACGTGACTTGACTTTAATATCCATGTCAAAGAAGTGACTTGACGTGCCATGATTGACTTGACGTGACTTGAGTTTAATATCCATGTCAAAGAAGTGACTTGTCGTGCCATGATTTATTCGACTTGGCGTGATGTGACGTGACTGATCTTTACTTGACGTGACGTGACTTAACTTTAATACCCATGTCAAAGAAGTGACTTGACGTGACATGATTTATTCGACTTGACGTGACGTGACTGAGCTTTACTTGATTTGACGTGACTTAACTTTAATATCCATGTCAAAGAAGTGACTTGACGTGCCATGATTTATTCGACTTGACGTGACGTGACTGAGCTTTACTTGATTTGACGTGACTTAACTTTAATATCCATGTCAAAGAAGTGACTTGACGTGCCATGATTTATTCGACTTGGCGTGATGTGACGTGACTGATCTTTACTTGACGTGACGTGACTGAGCTTTACTTGATTTGACGTGACGTGACTTGACATAACTTTAATACCCATGTCAAAGAAGTGACTTGACGTGACTTGACTAATAAACAAAATAACTTGATATGATCTCACCTGTCATTTATGATCGTGACTTTAGAATTTCGTGTTCCTCTGTTCCGTATTATTTCCTAAACATTGACTTATTATATATTAACGTTAGCTACACTCTCTTTTATCTACAGTCAAATCACCCACATCAGACATTACATGGAACAAGGGAGCTAAGCGTCTGATGGCCAACCTGGACAGGTTTATAACAACTAGACTACGGTTGTTCAAAGAGTGGATAGATGATGCTATTACCCAATAAATTCCTCTTTTGGATTAGGATTGATCTTATGGATACCGCTATCCACTCATTAAACAATCAGCACTAGATCCTACAATTTGTGTGTTTTGTGGAACTAAAGGTGATGTTACACGGGAGGTTTTATAACAGCGGTATTCCTCGCAACGTTTTACGATGTTACACGAACATCACCTTGTTGAACACCATTCAAAAATAATATTGACTTTTCCGGAACAACGTTGCACGAAAAATCGTCGTTGACAGTTGAACTGAACTGAACTGAAATGAACTGCACTTGTATTTGTAGATTCCGTGAAGACTTGGCTGTGTTTGATGACAATGAATTACCGCCAAGTACTCTAGAGGTCGTGGAGCCTTACCTTAAGAAACCACACTTTAGTGCTGACTACTTGGAGAGAAAAACTAGCAACTCAGCTGTCGGCTCTCTTGTTCAATGGGTCCGTGGAGTGGTCAGGTAAGAGACATCGTTCCCAGTCTTTACTCTCTTTCGCCTGGAACGCCTAGTAGATTCGGCCTTCCCATGATTCTCTGCGAATACTACAGGCGCGCCACTGGGAACGAGTCTGATCTCCATGCATCTGCGTTGGGGTTCCTGTGTAGAGGAAGAGAGAAGAGGAAGAATACTGATGGAACGAGAAAAGGTTGAGATGGCAAATCTTCCCTTTTCTTATTCCTAGTCTTCTCTCGGTTACTTTCACCACAGGATTACCGCGATAAGGCAATAGAGTTATCTATGTACGGTTTATATAATCACTTTCTTATCCAATCATAGATACCACCGTATGATGCAGTCTAAGGTCAAACCGTTACATGCTAAAGTAGCAGAAACATCGTCAGCCGAGGAAACAGCCGTCGAGAAGATGACTTCAATGGATGAAAAGCTGAAAGGTTTGGAGGATCGTCTGAAGGCATTGTCTGCTGCCTACGAGGACGCTTCTATCGATAAGTGTAGACAGTACGAACTCACACAAAACCTGGACAGCAAGCTGAAACAAGCGGCTTATTTTGAACAGGTAAACGATTACCAAGGAAAATGATGATGATGATGATGATGATGATGTGCTAAATGATGATGATGGTGATGCTAAATAATGATGATGGTGCTGCTGCTAAATGATGATGGATGTTGATGGTGATGCTAAATGATGTTGGTGACGGTGATGGTGATGATGATGATGCTAAATAATGATGATGATGATGTTGCTAAATGATGTTGCCAAATGATGATGATGATGATGGTGGTGGTGATAAAAATGATGATGATGCTGCTGCTGCTGATAATGATGTTGATAATGATGATTTTGGGGGTGTTTTTTACCATATTTTTCAATGCGCTCTTCGTGTTGCACGACCTCCAAAAGACGTAATCATGGTTTTATTGTTATCATCGTTAGGTATTGAGCTCGGGTCGTCAAAAGTGGTCCAGCGTCCAAACATCCATCAAGAAACGTAGAGATGCCATCGCTGGAGGCGTGGCCATTGCTGCAGCATTTGCTACCTACCTGGGACCATACGGCTTTACTTTCCGCCGGGACATGATGACCGTCCACTGGCCGCGATGTCTAGAAGAGCGTGGAGTACCTCTTGTGCTCGACGCCAGTCCTCCATATCCTGACGCTCGGGTCTTTAAAACCGCGGGCTTAAGTAAAACCCAGAGTGACCTGGACGAAGAACAACGCAATGATGATGACGGTAGATTAGATGAGCCAAGCCCATCGAAGGAGAAGGGCGATGGTAAGATGTCCGACGCAGAATCCATGACTGGCGAAGACTCCAAAGACGTGAACTCGAACTATCAAGACATACCAAGTAAACAACTGGATGACGATGAGGTGACCGAGAAACAAGAAGTCGAACAAAGTGGAAAAGAAGAGCCTGACTTGTCGCAGTCAAAGCGCAAAATCTCCGATACTATAAAACAAGGGAAAGAATTCATGGATAAAACACTTATTGAATACGACGCGTTCTCGTTAGCGATCGCTAAGCTTCTCCTCGGTGATGGTCCTGTCCGTCATCTTCTCACTAAAGGATTGGGATTACGTAAGATTGAGAACGCTGTGCTAGCGAGATCATCGTGGCAAAGGGTACCGCTACTCATTGATCCTAACAACAAGAGCTTGGAAATGATTCGCATGTTAGAGAAAGGCAATAATCTACTGGAGCTGGACCTTGGAGAAAGGTAACGATCTCAGGCAACAAGGTGCAGTTTGTGGCTGCTGCTGTTGTTGTTGTTGTTGTTGTTGTTGTTGTTGTTGTTGTTGTTGTTGTTGTTTAATAATGTTGTTGATGATGGCGATGAATATGATGATGATGATGTCAGCTGTTGATGGTAGTAGTGACGATGTGGATGGAGATTTTGCTGCCGCTGATGCTGCTGATTATTATGATAACGTTGCTGCTTTTGACGATGGCAATGATGATGATGGTAATAATAATGGTATCTTTATCAGACATTCCAAATAAGATGTTCGTAATAGTCGTTATTTGTATTTTCTTTGTACAGTGATCAGTCAACTGTGATGCAGATCGAGAAGGCAATCAATGGTGGTTCAGTATTGGTACTCTATAATATAGGGCAAAACATCGATTCGTTGTTCATGCCGCTGATACACCATATTAATACAGCTGTTTCTGAGAAACCATTTAAAGGTTAGACCATGTAATTTCCCAGTATAAGTATTTACTTTGACGATGGTGATGATGATGCCAGAGATGATGTATGATGATGATACCAGAGATGATGTATGATGATGATACCAGAGATGATGTATGATGATGATGATGATGATACCAGAGATATATAATGATGATGATACCAGAGATGATATCTGATAATGATGATGATACCAGAGATGATGTATGATGATGATGATGATACCAGAGATGATGTATGATGATGATACCAAAGATGATATATGATTATGATGATGATACCAGAGATGATATATGATGATGATGATGATACCAAAGATGATGATGATGGTGATACCAGAGATGATGATGATACCAAAGATGATATATGATGATGATGATGATACCAGAGATGATGTATGATGATGATGATGATATCAGAGATGATGTATGATGATGATGATGATACCAGAGATGATGTATGATGATGATACCAAAGATGATATATGATTATGATGATGATACCAGAGATGATATATGATGATGATGATGATACCAAAGATGATGATGATGGTGATACCAGAGATGATGTATGATGATGATGATGATACCAGAGATATATAATGATGATGATACCAGAGATGATGTATGATGATGATACCAGAGATGATATATGATGATGATACTGATACCAGAGATGATATATGATGATGATGATGATACCAGAGATGATATATGATGATGATACTGATACCAGAGATGATGATGATACCAGAGATGATATATGATGATGATGATACCAGTGATTGATGATAATGAATTTCATTG